>BLSH010024769.1:4390914-4416113 GCA_018402905.1 Glandirana rugosa | reverse complement strand
AGCGGTGTGAAGATTGTGGAGAGGGCTAATGGGCTATTAGGCAGAGGGGTATGCAGTGGGGATTGCATCATTTCCTCCATGGATCTCCTTAATAGAGATTCCGTGGAAGCAGGGGAGATGTCCAGGGGATGTAGATTACTCACAGGTGTAGCTGGAGGTCTGCAAGAGTCCTGTGCAGCGGGCTGGTGATCCGCGATGGATTCAGCTTCCTCCATGCTGTTCTGCAGGGCGGATGCGGCGGCCATCTTAGGTGGAGCTGAGGCCTGAGGGCCGAACTGAAGTTTGCGGGATACCTCCTTTTTGGATCGATCCACCTGCATGGATCTGTGCGCCCCGGTGTGGCAGGAGCTTTGTGGGGATGGCGGACGTTGGTTGCGCTTGTCCTGGATGCTCTGTGTCGGCGGGCGGCTGGAGCGGTACGGAGCTCCCGGCTAACACGTCTTGTCGGGACTCCGGCGCATGCGCACTCTGCCATTCATTTTTAATGGCACCTCCAGACACAGCTAGCAAATGTGCATTTTGTCACACTACAAACTTGAAAAAATGTTTTACAGGGCAATGGCAACCCTCCCCTGAGGAGTTCTGATCATACAGGATTAGAGGTAAGGGATAACCTATTTACTGCCAGGTCCATACATCATACATCAGGAGGGCAGGGGGGGCAGATGGGGGTCTTCAAAGACTCGTACACACTATGGGTTTTTTTCTATTCAACCCAGCGGTTTGAATGAAAAAATTGTACTAACGATCTGGCGTTAGTACAGTGATCTGAGCTGTTGTGTTCTGAAAGGGGGGTGGCCTGCCCATCAGAAAACTGCAATCAGCTTAGAGGGCTGATCGGGAGCCAGACGACTTCTGTCAGACCAACTCCCATACACACGGGCTGAATGTTGGCTAATTTTTATTGAACCGGCCGATGCCACCCGCCATTCGGACCCATGTGTATGGGGCTTTAGACCCAGGATGTCTCATTAAAAAGAATCTGTCACCAAGAAACCATCACACTTTTTGTTACCTATGTGATTATAAAATAATTAAGTAAAAAAAACACAAAAAAACGAAAGTTAAACCTAAGCACATAAACCCGCCCTCCAAAAAATAGAAGTTCCCGCATTCCCACATACATGCAGGCATGAAGGTAAACACATGTGTCATGGGCACCTAGGCATGCAAACATTAATTGGGATATACATGTTACATATCGCTACACATGCCGTAATAAGGGCAATAATTTTAGCATCAGAGCTCCTGCATAGCTGTTAACGGATGACCTTTAGCGGCTTTGAAAAATATAGGGTACTGAAGTTAGTCGCCATTTCATGGATGCATACAATTTTAAGGCTTGATATGTTGGGTATCTATTCACTCAGCGCAACCTCATCTTTTATATTTTACCAAAAAGAAATGGGTAATTTATTGTGTTTGCATGCCCTAAAATTAAGTAGTGTATTATTTTGTTCTGACATTTTTGCGTTTTTCTTATAACTTTGTACTAATATTGTATAACATAAAACACTGTAACTACTACCCATATATTCTCTAGGGTGTCTGCTTTCATAAAATTATGTTTTAGGGGTTTTATGCAATCTTCAGGGCTAAGATAATTTTTTAAATGTGTGCAGAAAATGCCAAAACGGCAAACGGGTTAAAAGTAACCTACATACATAAATACATACACACAAATGCACATAAACATACATACACACACACACAGACATAAACTCACATACATATACATACATACACACATACAGTACATACATACACACATCCACATACATACATTAATACACACACATGCATACATACACACATGCCTTTTTAAAAATTACAGCACTGTATTGCACTTCACAGTACTGTACTGTCAGAGAGAACAGAGCAGGTCAGAATTCAAGAAGATGCCTAGGGAACTAGACCTAAAGCTCCTCCACATTCCATTTGAGGGTGACCCACAGATGCCTAATAGGGTTTAGGTCTGGAGACATGCTTGGTAAGTCCATCACCTTTACCCTCAACTTCTTTAGCAAAGCAGTAGTCGTCTTGGAGGTGTGTTTGGGGTCCTTATCGTGTTGGAATACTGCCCTGCGGCCCAGTCTCCTAAGGGAGGTGATCATGTTCTGCTTCAGTATGTCATGGTACATGTTGGCATTTATGGTTCCCTCAATGAGCTGTAGCTTCCCAGTGCCAGCAGCACTTATGCAGCCCCAGACCATGACACTCTCACCACAATGCTTGACTGTAGGCAAGACACACTTGTCTATGCACTCCTCACCTGGTTGTTTCCACACACGCTTGACACCATCTGAACCTAATACGTTTATCTTGATCTCATCAGATCACAGGACATGGTTCCAGTAATCCATGTCCTTAGCCTGCTTGTCTTCAGCAAACAGTCTGTGGGAAGAGGTTTCCTTTTGGGACAACAGCCATGCAGACCAATTTGATGTAGTGTGTGGAGTATGGTCTGAGCACTGACAGGCTGACCCCCCACCCCCTCAACCTCTGCAGCAATGCTGAAATCACATAAACATCTATTTCCCAAAGACAACCTCTGGATATGACACTGAGCATGTGCAGTCAATTTCTGAGTGGAACCTGTCCTTTTAAACCGCTGTATAGTTTTGGCCAACATGCTGCAGCTCAGTTTCAGGGTCTTGGCAATCTTCTTATAGCCTAGGCTATCTTTAAGTAGAGCAACAATTCTTTTTTTCAGATCCTCAGAGAGTTCTTTGCCATGAGGTGCCATGTTGAACTTCCAGTGACCAGTATGAGAGAGTGAGAGCGATAACACCACCACCACCCCACACCCTCTGGCAGTAGTCGAGATCTACGCAATTTAATCTCCATTCCCTTTCTTTCCAAAACCAGCCTACCCTTCTCCTGTGCCCTCTGGAACGCCCACTCTGTCTGCAACAAGCTCACTGCTGTTCAAGACCTATTTGTCAATAATTCCTTTAATCTTCTTGCGATCACCGAAACCTGGCTCCGCTAATGCGATTCTCCTTCTCCTGCTTCCCTCTCCCATGGTGGCCTTCTCTGGATTCACTCCCCTAGGCCTAATGGACGCAAGGGAGGTGGAGTGGGATTCCTCCTATCCCCACAGAGCACCTTTTCAGGTTCTTCACTCTCCTCCCTCTCTTTCACTCTCATCATTTGAAGCCCACTGTATACGTCTATTCTCTCCGACCTCCCTAAGAATTGCTGTGATCTGTCGGCCTCCTGGACCACTGTCAGCTTTCCTTGATGAGTTTTCTGCCTGGCTACCCTACTTTCTCTCTTCTGAAATTCCCACAATCCTTCTTGGTGACTTCAACATCCCGGTTAACACTAACACTACTGCTACTTCTAAACTTCTTAGTCTAACTTCCTCATTTGACCTGAAGCAATGGGTATAGGCTTCTACTCGCACTGATGGAAACACCCTTGACCTTGTCTTCTATCTATGCACTCCATGCAACTTCTCCAAAAATCCTTTTCCCCTCTCCAACCACCACCTTATTAGTTTCTCTCTCTCCCTGCAAGCACCACCTTCCCCTCTAATCGCTTAACCGTCACCCGTAGAAACCTTCGCCAACTCAACACTCCTCTCCTCTATTCTGCTAGTGACCACCTCTATGAAAAAAATCTCACCCCTGTTCTGCCCCAACCAAGCCACTACCATCTACAATTAAATCCCTGTCCTCCATCTTGGATGAGCTAGCTCCCCTCACCACACACAAATCAGGCCTCGACCCCTACAACCCTGGCAAACAGACGACACCAAAAATCTCAAAAAGCGCAGCCGCGCCCTTGAGCGTCGGTGGCACAAGACAAAGTCTCTCAAAGACTTCAACCAATACAAATCTGCCCTCCATAAATACAATTCTCACTTCCACATTGCCAAGCAGACCTATTTTACTACTCTTATTAACACCTTCTCATCCAGTCCCCGTCAACTCTTCTCTACCTTCAACTCCCTAATTCATCCTCCACCACTTCCACCCACTAACATACTCACTGCCCAGGAGGTTGCTAACCACTTCAAAAGCAAGATTGACACAATTCGTGATGAAATCTCCATTCTACAGGCATCTTCTCCAGTTAACACCCCATGTCAACAAGCACAATCGACACTTTCCTTATTCAAACCTCCTACTATAAACGAGGTTGCTAAACTCCTTTCTAACGCCCACCTAACCACCTGTCCACTGGACCCTATTCCCTCTCAAATACTACGGTCACCATCTGACTCTATCCTACACTCTCTAACTCACATCTTCAACCTCTCCCTCTCTTATGGCATCTTCCCCAATGCTCTAAAACATGCATTGGTCACCCCCATATTCAAAAAGCCATCCCTGGACCTTACCGATCTTAACAACCTACGCCCTATCTCCTTGCTCCTCTTTTCCTCCAAACTCCTCGAACGCCTAGTCTACAACCAACTGAGTGAACACCTTGTTAAGAATAACCTTCTGGACCCCCTTCAGTCTGGATTCTGCCCTCAACACTCCACAGAAACTGCCCTTCTTAAACTCACAAATGACCTACTAACCGCTAAAACCAATAGACACTACTCTGTACTCCTGCTCCTGGACCTTTCGGCTGCCTTTGATACTGTCGACCAACCCCTCCTCCTCAAAAAACGTTACTCCCTCGGTCTCCATGACTGTGCTCTTCAGTGGCTCTCATCCTACCTATCCCATCGCACCTTCAATGTCACTTACAATTCTACCTCCTCCACTCCTCTTCCTTTCTCTGTCGGGGTCCCCCAAAGTTCTGTTCTTGGACCTCTTTTATTTTCAATATACACCTCTTCCCTGGGCTGGCCTCCCACAGCTTTCAATATCATTTCTACGCTGACGATACCCAAATCTACCTCTCCACCCCCCAACTCACTCCATCAGTCTCCTCACGCATCACAAACTTATTAACAGACATATCTGCCTGGATGTCACAACACTTCCTCAAACTCAACTTGTCCAAAACCAAACTCATAATATTTCCTCCCCATGTACCATTTCCCCTGACTTCTCTGTCAAGTGCAATGGTACAACCATCCACCCATCCCTACATGTCCGGGTGCTTGGTGTTATCCTGGATTCTGAACTCTCCTTTTGGCCCCACATCCAATCACTTTGTAAGGCTTGCCACCTCAACCTCCGCAACATCTCTAAAATATGTCCTTTCCTAACCAATGAAACCACAAAGCTCCTGAATCATTCCCTAGTCATCTCTCGCCTCGACTACTGCAAATCCCTCCTCACTGGCCTACCTTTAAATAGACTATCCCCCCTTCAGTCCATCATGAATGCCGCTGTCAGACTCATCCACCTTACTAACCATTCAGTGTCTGCCAATCCCTCCATTGGCTGCCACTCGCCCAAAGAATTAAGTTCAAAATACTAACAATGAGCTACAAAGCCATCCACAACTCTGATCCTAGCTACATCACCAGCCTAGTCTCAAAATACCAACCTAATCGTCCTCTTCGCTCCTCCCAAGACCTCCTGCTCTCCAGCTCCCTCATCACCTCCTCTCATACTCGCCTCCAAGACTTCTTTCGTGCCTCTCCCATCCTCTGGAACTACCTACCCCAATCTGTCAGACTGTCCCCAAATCTATCCACCTTTAGGCGATCCCTGAAAACTTTTTTCTTCAGGGAAGCCTATCCTGCTACCACCTAACAACTACACTTATTATTTTCTCATCAGCTCATCCCCCCAGTTATTGCCCTTTCGTATCTTTAACCCTCCCTCCTAGACTGTAAACTCTAACGAGCAGGGCCCTCTGATTCCTCCTGTATTGAATTGTATTGTAATTGTACTGTCTGCCCTAATATTGTAAAGCGCTGCGCAACTTTACACTGTTATACAAGCTGTACACTCACTACTTTATATTGTAGCAAAGTGTCATTTCTTCGGTGTTGTTACATGAAAAGATATAATAAAATATTTACAAAAATATGAGGTGTGTACTCACTTTTGTGGGATACTGTATTTATATACACTTTCTGAGGTTTCTCAAATATCTAATCCTCTAATCCTGAAAGTCTGCCACTTTGCTGAAGTGCTATGTGCAACAGTTCTAGAGGGTTACAGCAAAATATAAACTCACCATTCCAACATGATTATGAACCTGTCGCATGCTTCCACACGTGTCGCACTACTGATAGACAAATGTCTACGGAGTCTCTATAGCACTCTTTATAAATTTCCCCAACTGTGTTTTATTTTTGCAATGATAATGAAATTTGTAGGTAGTGAAAGCGGTATGAAATCTGCATATTGTACATTCCACTTTCTTTGTGTTTGGTACAGACAATCTTAATCAAAGATTCACTGACTTTTAATTCCTGAGCTGTGGATTTGTGTGAATGCAGACTATGTTTAGGCAGCATCTAACTGACTCCTAGAGAACTGTATATTAACTGGGGATGTGGATTATTTAGTATGGATAATCTAATTTAGCAACCTTATTATCTGAAACTGAAATTGAGTTAAACACTGTGCTAATTTCTAAATGAGAAATAGATTTATTTGTATTATTCTCCATACTTGATAATTAGGAAAGCTTCAGGCATTACAAACTAAATTTACTGTGTTGACGTGAGTGCATTTTGTACATTTTCAAGCAACAGAATATGGTAATGGTGGTCTATGATAGGGGTGTAAAATATCAATTAGCAGACATTTTATCTATGCAATATAATACAGTTAAAATGTGTATTTTTTTGGAGCTTTTCACTTTGCATGTAACGCCTTCTCTGCATGCAGCCCCATTTACCACCCTCTACAAGGATATTGTGCTTTCTATGCTTGGATACACACATTCGTTTATCAGGTTTCCTATACCTAAATGATGATATACCATAGCTAGCCAGTAAATTCACAGCACCAGAGGGGGTAGCATAGCTGGAATTCAGAATGTTGTAATATTCATAACTAGAACACACTTAACTTGTTGAACTAAATAATTACTTGGGATAAAAGGATACATCAGCTTTAGCTAGAACCAAAAGAAAAACCTAGGGAGCATGATTATAAAATTGTGGTGCATTCAGGTACATTTGCTGCCCTGACGAACATTCACTGCATATTCACCACCAAATGTATAGCTCAAAACATCTTTGCTTACATTGTTTTTTTTGAGTTTGGTAAGCAGGGCTGTTTTTAGTGCTCTCTTTGATTAACGTGTATCTATAATCAACATTTTTTTATATAGTGTCAGATAGAATGGAGAAAGAACCTCGGTCAGGTTTTACTACTATCTAGGGATTGGCCTAACACCCCCCGATTCAGTTCGCACCAGAACATGCGAACAGGCAAAAAATTTGTGCGAACATTCGAACACCGTTGAAGTCTATGGGACCAGAACATGAAAAATCAAAAGTGCTAATTTTAAAGGTTTATATGCAAGTTATTGCCCTAAAAATTGTATGGGGACCCGGGTCCTGCCCTAGGGGACATGTATCAATGCAAAAAAAGTTTTTAAATTGATCGTTTTTTTCAGGAGCAGTGAGTTTAATAATGCTTAAAGTGAAACAATAAAAATGAAATATTCCTTTAAATATTGTCCCTGGGGGTCCCCTTAGTCTGCTTGTAAAAAGGCGCACCTCTGTGATGTTTAGAACATAGCTAGAGCAAAATGACATTTTTAAAGGAAAAATTGTCATTTATTATCGCGGCTGTAATGTATATTGGCGGTTCCCAGCAATATACAAATGAAATTCAAAGAAAAAAGACCCTTCGGGTCTGGTTTGGATTTTAAGGGGAATTCATTTAAAAAAAATTTGACGTGGGGTCCCCCCTAAAATCCAAACCAGACACTTATCCGAGCATGCAACCTGGCTGGCCAGGATGGCGGGGGACGAATGAGCACTCCCCCTCCTGAACCGTACCAGCCTACATGCCCTCAACATGGGTGCTTTGCGGCAGGCAGGCTCTGCGTCCCCCACCCAAAAGCACCTTGTCCCCATGTTGATGGGGACAAGAGCCTCTTCCCCACAACCCTGGGCTGTGGTTGTGGGGATGTGTGGGCGGGGGGGCTTATCGGAATCTTGAAGCCCCCTTTAATAGGGGGCCCCCAAATCCCAACCCCCCCATGTGAATTAGTATCGGGTACATTGTACCCTTACTACTTCCCCAAAAGTGTAAAAAAAACCACAGGAGACAATTAGGGACAAGTCCTTTATTAAAAAATAAAAATAAGTGTCCACCGTTGTAATCCATTGTCAATCATGATGAGTGACGGACCCGAAAACAAAACAAAAACAAATAGCTCCTCCTCCATGGGAGGGCTCCCGCCAACTGAGCTCTGTTTGTTTTGACATTTTATTTATAGTGAAGGGTAGGGCCACCCTGTGATGTAGATGAGTGACCCGCCCCTCTGACGTCACATGAGGTCAGAAGGGGCGGGGTTCCTATACATCACCCGTTGGCCCCGCCCCACACTATAAATAAAATATCAAAACGCGCTGTCTGCTGCAATGCATTATGGGGCACTCCGCAGCGGCGAAGTTGCTGAGAATGCCCAATAATGTTCTAAATTCTAAATTCGAATGCGGGCCCATCCCTACTACTATCTGAGGCGCCATTAGATTTCTCCTCACTTCCTGTTCTGTTGACAGCCTTTTACCAGACAGGAAGTAAGGGAAAATCTGCAACATTAACCACTTAACGCGAATCTCCATATATATAGAGCGGCTCCTTTAAGTGGAGGTATCAGGATATAGCCTGCAGCTATATCCCGGTACCATTTTTTAGAGTGGGCGGTCGGCTATCCAGTGGTAAGGACCTATCCAGCTCGAAAGCTACTCGGCCGTTATCCCAGGGGGCGGAAGGGGACATCCCCCCTCCCGCCTCCTTCCGCCACTCTTCTCTGGCCTCCCGTCCCACTGGGAGATCGGAGCTACGATCTGTCGCATCCGCCAGCTAGAAGATGACCTGAAGGAAGCCGGAATCAGCTCAGATCGGGTCTCCTTCTTCAAATTCCGGAAGCGACGTCACAAAAAAAACGACAGTATTCAGAATCGCCGTTTTTGGCGATCTGAATACTGTGAAGTGTAAAGGAGGGATGGGGGGTCTTTTAGACCCCCCCATTCCTCCATAAAGAGTACTTGTCACCATATATTACTATCACAAGTGATGTTTACATAGCATCCCTTAGCAATAGCAATAACATTTATCATTTTTTTTTATTTTAAAGGAACTGTGCTAAAAAAAAAATTAAAACAGATTAAAAAAAAAAAAATTAAAGCGTCACCGTCCCCGTGAGCTCGCGCAGCAAAGAAAACGCATGCGTAAGTCGCGCCCACGCATGAAAACGGTGTTCAAACCACACATGTGAGGTATCACCGCGATCGCCAGAGTGTGAGCAAAAATTCTAGCAAAAGACCTCCTCTGCACCTCTAACCTGGTAACCATTAAAATGTTTTAAAGCGTCGGCTATGGAGATTTTTAAGTACTGCCGTTTGTCGCCATTCCGCAAATGTGCACAATTTTCAACCATAACATGTATGGAATCTATTTACTCAGCATAACATCCTCTTTCATAATATACAAAAAAATTGAGCTAACCTTACTGTTGTCTTATTTTTTAACTCAAAAAAGTGAAATTTTTACAAAAAAATCACGCTTGAAAGACCGCTGCGCAAATACCGTGTGATAAAAAGTTTTGCAATGATCGCCATTTTATTCTCTAGGGTGTTTGAAAAAATATATATATAATGTTAGGGGATTCTAAGTAATTTTATAGCAAAAAAAAACAGTTTTTGACTTGTACCCAACAAATGTAAAAAAAGGGCTCCTGTGGGTAAGTGGTTAAACAGACAACAATGAAAAGTGGACAGATGTTCTAGCATTCCTTCTGCTTAAAGAGAAACTTTACCCCAGGGTTAACTTCAATATTTACCTGGTATGGTGGGTTGGGCTGAAAAAGCATACTTACCCACCCCATGAATCTAGCGCTGTTTTGCTGTGATCTGTCAAAAGCCACTACGCTCCAAGTCCTGTGCTTCTATCTTCTTTGTGGTGTTATCAGGAGGCTAGTTGTCTGCTTTGGATCCTAGCAGCATGCCTCCTGATGACCCTCATTGCGCATTCGCAGTTAGTTCTACACAGCCTCCTAGCCTTTTGGGTACCATGGCATGGGTATCTTAGGAGGATTCAGGTAGGTGAGGTGACATATTTCTGTGGACTGCACTATGCAAAATTAGGCACCCCACAAATAAAAAATATTTTGTTGCTTATTATAGAAAAGAGGGAACAATACTGCTGTCTGTGCTGCTGTTGGAGAGATTCCTTAACTTCCTGTTTTGTGAAAAGATTGATTCCAGGTCAGAGAGTGAAGGGAAATCTCTCTAATCCAGCTTCCACCTGACAGAAGTTCTAATCCCTCCCCACTCCATCCAAAACTTAAAAGCAAGTGTTAGCTATAGACGCACGTTTGTTCTCCAGAGTATGGATGCTGTATTTGGGATGAGAGAACTACTCTGTCCCTAATATACAGTATGAATGATGTTAACTGCATTTTATTATGTGGTAAATGTTATATCAGTAAGTTTTCTAACTAGTGAAATCCATTCAGTGAATGTTCAATGTACAGTAGCAGCATTTCTGGATGAGTCTGCAGTGTTCAGTCAATGTACAGTGAATCTTTATAAATATCATAGGATTAGAATTGAGCTGATGGTTTGGTCCAAATCCTCAATTTGACCACATTTCCGACATTCAACCTCAGGCTGCAGTGGCAAATAAAATATTTAAATTAAATGTGACAGCTTCCTGCTAAGGGCTCCTGGTTGTTAGGTAGCCCAATGATGTAGCCCCGCCTGGCCCTTTGGAGGCAGGGATAGTGTAAAAAGAAAAAATACCTTCAGGTCTGGTGTGGATTTTAATAGGGAATCCATCCCAAAAAAATGCACAGGGCCCCCCATAAAATCCATTGTAGATACATTATCCGAGCATACAGCCTGGCAGACCAGGAAATAGGGAGGGTGAGTGTGCATCCTCCCTGAATCATACCAAGTCACATGTCCTTAGTACTCAATATCAGGAGGGTACCTTGCTGGGGGGGGGGGCATGCCTTGCAAAGCACCCTGCCCTCATGTCGATGAGGACAAGGGTCTCTCCCCCTTCCAACTCTGACCCAGTGGTTGTAGTGATTTACTTTCAAAGTAGGTATCCCTACTTATTTACAAAAAATGTAAACAGTAAATGCACACAGTTTTTGCAAGCCCTTTATTAAAAAAAAAAAAAAATCTATTGTCCAGCGATGCAGATCCACGGTGATTTTGGTGAACGATGCCTGCTGAAAGAAGAAGCCCACTAACGATTCTTTCCCAATGACTGCCCCTAGTCCTTGCAGCTGAATATAAATAAAGGGGTGGGGTCTCCCGGTTGACCTCATTGCCCAAATACGGACATGACCATATTTGATAAATGGCTTCACTGGATATCCCCATGTTGTTATGTTAGTTAAGTTTATGAAATTGCCCTCTCTACTACACAGGGTGTAGAACTTTTTGGCTATGTACAAAATCAAATTGTGTATCCTTGGAAATGGTCTTGTTTCCTTTCCTTTCTCCTCTCTAGAAATTTCTATCCAACATTATTTACTTTTCAGATATATCAAATTATGTATTATTTATATGTTTTGTTTTGTCTGTTGTCAAAATTAATTTGTATATTTGAATTATTATGTTTCCGATATCTCCTTGTTTCTAATACAGTTAGTTATGTGAATGCTGGTGACGTTGCATGATGCAGTGAATGTGCTGATGAATGTGTATTATAAATAAAAAGAATGATTCAGTTGTGAGTGTGCAGGAAATGGCACATGCATCAATTTATAAATATGCCCTCTGGCTTGGGTAATAACACTGAACATATAACGATTGTGGTGACTTAACTCAATCCAGTTATATTTGGTTCACTGCTCATTTGTAAATGCCAGGCAGGGCTGTTTCCAACATGGAAGACAGTAAATATCTCATCCATTTTCACTTGCATAAATACCAGTTATGATGCCAATATATTTAAGAATGTAGCTACATGTTTGCAAATGAAGAAAAATCAAAACATAGACTGCCCATCAAAAGGAGAACTAATAGTATTTACGTTTGTCCAAGTGAAATCAATCTTTAGATACAGTAGAGCAAATCCACAGTAAACTTCTACTTTGTCGAATGCCAGATCTTTCAATGCTAAGTGAATTTGTGCATCTTGATCGAATATGATTATTTTAATACAGATATTTATGTAGGATCTCTATTTGAATTTTACTTAACCAATATTGTGTAGAACCAAACAATCACAACTATATGAGTGTGTCTAAACTTGTGAGTGGTGTGCCCCAGGTTTCTGTCTTGGGACCAGTGCTGTTCAATTTGTTTATCCATGATATAGAGGTTGGAATAAAGAGCTTGATTGCAGCTATAGGGACAGATTACATAGATTACAGTTATACCATCTGTAGAAGAGGTGCTTAAGGGGGTATGTTTACAATATAAAAATATATCAATGGTGACCTCAGTAACTATAATAACTTGTTTACTCTAAAGTCAAAGAGGACAAATGGGCATGATTTGTGGTTACAAGTAATTTTGTGGGAAAGATTCTTTACCATTACAGCATTAAAAAATGTGGATCACCCTGGTACTAGCTGACAACTTCAAAAACTTTTAGATGTCTTCCTCAGGATGCAGAATATACAGGGCTATAGGAATTGTTAGAAAATAAAAATTACACACATACACACAAATAGGTTGAACTGGATGAACCTGTGTCTTTTTTCAACTTTATAAACTATGTACAGGTGGTCCCCTAGTTACAAACATCCGACTTACAAACGACTCCTACTTACAAATGGAGGGAGACAACAGGAAATGAGAGAAAAATCTACCCCTAGGAAGGGCAATTCACTTCTGTAAGATTTATTATGGGAAAAAGATGTCTCCATTGAAGCTCTATCCCCAATTTTTTTTCCACAACAACCAACATTTTCAAAATCCAATTATTATTGGGACAGGAAGTGAGATGAAATCTTCTGAACAGAAATATAGACAGCAAAACAAACGTTACGGGGAAGTTAACCCTTCCCTATGCTATCCAAAAAGCTTAAAAATATTTTTTTTTGGCTGAAGCTACACTTAAAAATGTACCTGTTCTGACTTACAAACAAATTCAACTTAAGAACAAACCTACAGACCCTATCTTGTTTGTAACCCGGGGACCACCTGTAACAATGTGACATTAAATTCCAAAGCCATGGGCATTATTATGAAGCCTCCACACTTTTAAGTAATAGTACCATGGGACTTGGGGCTCATTCACACTAGCCTGCACAGAAAAACAAGCTGGTGCCCATTCTGTATGGGCAGCAGGGATAGTGTCTTGCATTTTTTTTTAACACAAAGCACTGTTTACCTTTTTTTTACTTTACTGAAATGTTACAAAGTCTGCAGCAGTGCACAGAAATGTATGGGCAAACAAAGACTTTAGGAGAGCTCACACCTGAACAGGGAACAGAGAAAACATATTTTTAGTGTGCCCTTATGAAGGCTGTCATTTTTTTTGAATGAGTCTTTAGACAAAACAGATAATATCTAATAATTCTCTTGGATTCCTGCTTTCAGAAATCATATGGATGGATTGAATGTTGGGAAATTTTGATGTATATGATCTTGTTTTATTGGTACATTTGAAAACATGAATTCACATTCAGCCAGCAGGGCTGAAATATGTGCAGAACCACAGCAGAAAAATAGCTAAGGCCATAGAACTGAAAAAAGAGTTTGGTGGCCTTCATCTGTCCAGGGATCATTAATTTATATTACAAGTTAAAAAATTGGGATTGATGCCATTTAACAGGACTGCACATCCTAAGAAAAAAAAATCAGTGCAAGGGCATGCTGTGCTCCAAGTGACAAACACTCTAACATGACAGCTAAGAATTATAATTGATAACATCTGTTTTCATGGATGTGCCTTAAGACTAACAATGAACAAAAGAAGGGGGCCTACAGAAAAGAAAACTATTGTTTTTTTTTTAAAAAAAATGCTGTCCCTCCAAAGTTTTCAAAGCCACTTGATATTCCACAGTACTACAGAAACAATATTATTGTTGGTACTTTTACATAAAAGTGTGTTTCTGCATCAAAATCTGCATCCAGCTGCACTGCTCTGCTGCCTTGGGGTCAGCTTCCATTCACTAATGGACCTGTGAATTTCAGGTTGTTTAAAGTATTCTACATCAAAGTATAAAAACATCAGTCAGGGGCTGACAACGCAAAAGCCATAGGGTCATGTAGCATCACAACCATTGCCAGAAGTCTATACCCACATGTTATTTAGTTGTAATAGCTATATATCATGTTTCAGAAAAACTGACAGCAAACAGTTTCTTTTGTAAAAAGATGTTTCAAAAACACTACCAGTATCTAAAATCTGACATATTGTTTGTTATGGAAAGATATGGTTAGTGGTTATGATTATGTTGATGAAAGGCAGATCTTGACTGTCTCATGTGAACATGTAAGTGCACAATTTGCAGTGTTTCTGGTAAATTAAAGGAGACTTTGAGCCAATGTTTTCCAGTAATTAAAAGATCGGTTTGGAAGAGAAAATAAGTTCTTTATGTTCTTAGTTTTGTACAAAAATGTAGACTTCATTCAAATTATTTTTGTTCTCCAGTGCAGCTTTGACAGCCAAATTCAATTTGAAGTTGTCATTTCTAACTTACTGACACATCCGTTCACAACACTGAATTTCTGGATGTGCTGCTGAAAGGTATTTTCATCCAATAACATATTATGCCAAAATGGTTATTGATGAAAGCCGAAAGGAGGACCTTCTAGAAATCTGGAACCTATCCAACAACTAGAGGAGAAGATATTTTGATTTTATTCTCTAAAGTTAAGATTTATACTCCCAAAATATCAATCCTTTTTCAATTACTTTTTTCCACCAAAATTCATTTTGTGCCTACCATTTATGGTATGGAGTCTTACTGAGCAGCATATATCCGTCATTCCCTTTACAGCTGAAGACTGCAGACCAAAGTGTAAAGCCCTTATTTTATTTATTTCTTATTTGTTACAAGGATAAAACCTCTTGAAATATATTGTACTCATGGGAGACTGTGTGTGTATCAACTGCCTGCAAAATGTTCTCCTGGCGAACAATAAAAGCTGCTTTTCTCCAGCATTGTCAAGAAACATGTTAATCTGGTTCATTTTTCCTCATAATGCTGGACAGAGAATAGGAAGATTATTTATATATATTAGAGGCTCATGTGCGTGCGTAGTCCGTATTATACCTTTTGACGCAATGTTATTTGGCACAATCATGTCAAAATAGATCCAAAAATGTGCACCCGTAATTACCAAATCACGTATGATGCTTGTTGATACATGCCTAACAGCAAGCAGTATAACAGCAGGGGAGATACTGTATGTAAAGAACATTATTAGAAAAATATAATTAAAGCCAAGAAAATAAAGATTACTATTAAAAGGGCTGTGTACTGTACAGGCTAACAGTAAAAATATGGGAAACAAATTGCTAATGGGTAAAGGGAATTATTTTATGTACATAATTCATTTTTCTATTTATTATGGCCTGGGCTAAATATATATATATATATATATATATATATATATATATATATATATATAGATATATATATATATATATATATATATATATATATATTTATATACTCTATATACTCTCTATATATATAATTTTAGGGTAAATTTGAAATGTTACATATTAAAGGGTTGTAAAGGATTGTATTTAAGGGTTGTAAAGGCAGAAGGTTTTTATCTTAATGCATTCTATGCATTAAGATAAAAAAATGTTCTGTGTGTAGCAGCCTCCCCAGCACCCCCTAGTTACTTACCTGAGCCCCTTCTCTCTCCAGCGATGTCCACGATCCCCTCAGCCGTCCAGTACACTCTTTCTGATTCAGGAGAGAAAGGGGGCAGGGCCAGGTCAGGGCTCCATGTCTGAATGGATACACGGAGCTCTGACTTAGCTCGGGCACCCCCATAGAAAGCTGCTGGCTGAGGGGGCACTCAAAGGAGAGAGGGGCCAGGAGAGAAGAAGGGGGACCCCAGAAGAGGCGGATCCGGGCTGCTCTGTGCAAATTCAACTGCACTTTATCACTTTAAAATGATGCATTCATCTTCTGAGCCAGCAGGGCAGGTGTAGCTTTATGCTCTGTTCTCCAAGTTGTTCATTTTCTTCTAAAAAAGCTCAATGGCATGATCTAAACTATTCCATAGCTCAAGCTGACTACAGAATTCAATAGCTCAAGCTGAAATTTGTAAACTGAAGTAACTGAATCATCGCAGTGCCTAATCCCTTATTAGATGGGTCAGTCCAAGGTATTAGTCAGACAAATTCTGTTTGAAAGCATAAAACATAACATGAATGTTTTATACATATATAAGAAGATACAAAACAATAGTTAAAACACAGTCTTAAAAAGCTATAAAATTAAACAGCTAAAACAATCCCTGAGCTATTAGAGTTTTCTTTGAATTCTAACAGTATACTGACAGTTTACTAACAGTATATATATTTTTCTGTAAGACCTGTATCCTAAGTTACCATTTGTATATTCAACTCTCTTGCTGTCAATCAGTGCATCTTGTTTCTTGGCCATATAGTCATTGACATGACTGCTTAACAACTTAAGTAGGGATGTCTGCAGTGAACCAGATTTTTGTCTACCAATATAGTGGGTTGTGATTGACATTTACTCCAGTCAGGTTCAAATAGTTACAGTATGTTTGTATGTTTGACATTTTCTACAGAGCAAACAAAATAAAAGTTGGGTACATACAGTGGGTGCATAAGTTATCTAAAAGCATATTTATCCCTCTAGAAATTCCCATGCATAGTCATAATCAAACCAATGCATTGCAATGTAAATGTAAATAGTTGAGGTACAAAATACAGTACAAACTGATATAGAGAGTATAAAGCCTATGCTCCCTATATGTATTTTAAGGATTAATTTTATGATTTGACTAGGGTAACCTTTAAGTGGTTGGTTTTTGTGAGAACTCAAGATCTAATTCTCCCATTTATACATAACATTAGACTGGTTCTTATTATTTTCTCCTTGTGCATTCTAAGTGTCCCTCAGCAGAATGGAAAGCAGCAGCAGTATTTCATTGTAATACGCCTGACTGCCAGAGTTCGGCCTTCAGGCTTAAACCTACCAAGCTCTAAAACATATCTTTAATTATAGGGCATTAAAGGCGACTGAGAAGCTTTAGTATGGCTGAGTACTTTCATGTTATTGCTGTTTTAATATACAATGTCATGCCTTACTGCCCCTGCAAACCCTTATCAGTATAATGACTCTCTGGCAATAGTGTGATTAATGTTGAGATATCTTTATCCCACTAATCTATACATACAAATAGATACATTATTACACGTGGGATATCACCATCAACTGTGGCCAATTTATGTTTGTTTGCAGGTCTTGAAAGTTCTGCTTATTCAAGTAAATCAAATGAAAACATCATGATTCTGCTAGCCTTGAGTGAACTTCCCACCGATTTCTCTGTCTTTCTCTTCTGAAACATTTAATTGGTCCTATTTAAGGAAAAAAGCAAATGAACTTCATCAGGGTCAACAAGGAACACAGTTTGCCTTACTATATACCACGTGACTCGGATCAGACAACCAAGCAAGGCTCTAGTGTTTAAAAGAGCAATACCAAATATACTGTATATATACACACATATATATACAGTATAGTATTTGCACAGTACTGTATATATATATATATATATATATGTATATATATATAAGAAATGAAGAAATGACACTTGGCTACAATGTAAAGTAGTGAGTGTACATCTTGTATAACAGTGTAAATTTGCTGCTTCCTCAAAATAACTCAACACACAGCCATTAATGTCTAAACCACTGGCAACAAAAGTGAGTACACCCCTATGTGAAAATGTCCAAATTGGGCCCAAGTAGCCATTTTCTCTCCCCGGTGTCATGTAACTCGTTAGTGTTACAAGGTCTCAGGTGTGAATGGGGAGCAGGTGTGTTAAATTTGGTGTTATCACACTCACTCTCTCATACTGGTCACTGGAAGTTCAACATGGCACCTCATGGCAAAGAACTCTCTGAGGATCTAAAAAAAAGAATTGTTGCTCTACATAAAGATGGCCTAGGCTATAAGAAGATTGCCAAGACCCAGAAAATTAGCTGCAGCACGGTGGCCAAGACCATACAGCGGTTTAATAGGATAGGTTCCACTCAGAACAGGCCTTGCCATGTCTGACCAAAGAAGTTGAGTGCATGTGCTCAGTGTCATATTCAGAGGTTGCCTTTGGGAAATAGACATATGAGTGCTGCCAGCATTGCTGCAGAGGTTGAAGGGGTGGGGGGTCAGCCTGTCAATGCTCAGACCATATGCCGCACACTGCATCAAATTGGTCTGCATGGCTGTCATCCCAGAAGAAAGCCTCTTCTAAAGATGATGCACAAGAAAACCCGCAAACAGATTGCTTAAGACAAGCAGACTAAGGACATGGATTACTGGAACAATGGCCTGTGGTCTGATGAGAGCAAGATAAACTTATTTGGTTCAGATGGTGTCAAGCGTGTGTGGCGGCAACCAGGTGAGGAGTACAAAGGCAAGTATTTCTTGCCTACAGTCAAGAATGGTGGTGGGAGTGTCATGGTCATGGGCTGCCGGCACTGGAGAGCTACGGTTCATTGAGGGAACCATGAATGCCAACATTTACTGTGACATATTACTGAAGCAGAGCATGCTCCCCTCCCTTCAGAGACTGGCCCGCAGTGCAGTGTTCCAACATAACAGCCCCAAACACACCTCCAAGCTGAGCACTGCCTTGCTAAAGACACTGAGGGTAAAGGTAATGGACTGGTCAAGCATGTCTCCAGACCTAAACCCTATTGAGCATCTGTGGGGCTTACTCAAACAGAAAGTGTAGGAGCACAAGGTCTCTAACATGCACCAGCTCCGTGATGTCATCATGGAGGAGTGGAAGAGGACTCCAGTGGTAACCTGTGAAGCTCTGGTGAACTCCATGCCCAAGAGGGTTAAGGCATTGCTGGAAAATAATGGTGGCCACACACAATATTGACACTTTGGGCCCAATTTGGACATTTTCACTTAGGGGTGTACTCACTTTTGTTGCCAACGGTTTAGACATTAATGGCTGTGTGTTGAGTTATTTTGAGGGGACAGCAAATTTACACTGTTATACAAGCTGTACACTCACTACTTTACATTGTAGCAAAGTGTTATTTCTTCAGTGTTATCACATGAAAAGATATAATAAAATATTTACAAAAATGTGAGGGGTGTACTCACTTTTGTGAGATACTGTATATTTATATATAGGTTGCCACTGGAGTCCTCTTCCACTCCTCCATGATGACATCATGGAGCTGGTGGATGTTAGAGACCTTGCGCTCCTCCACCTTCCATTTGAGGATACCCCACAGATGCTCAATAGGGTTTAGGTCTGGAGACATGCTTGGCCAGTCCATCACCTTTACCCTCAGCTTCTTAAGCAAGGCAGTGGTCATCTTGGAGGTGTGTTTTGGGTCGTTATGTTGGAATACTGTCCTGCGGCCCAGTCTCTGAAGGGAGGGGATCATGCTCTGCTTCATGCAGCCCCAGACCATCACACTCCCACTACCTTGCTTGACTGTAGGCAAGACACACTTGTCTTTGTACTCCTCACCTGGTTGCTGCAACACATGACACCATCTTAACCAAATTAGTTTATCATGGGCTCATCAGACCACAGGACATGGTTCCAGTAATCCATGTCTTTAGTCTGCTTGTCTTCAGCAAACTGTTTGTGGGCTTTCTTGTGCATCATCTTTATAAGAGGCTTCCTTCTGGGATGACAGGCATGCAGACCAATTTGATGTAGTGTGTGGCATATGGTCTGAGCACTGACAGGCTGACCCCCTACCCCCTCAACCTCTGCAGCAATGCTGAAAGCACATATACATCTATTTCCCAAAGACAACCTCTGGATATGACACTGAGCATGTGCAGTCAATTTCAGAGTGGAACCTGTCCTTTTAAACCGCTGTATGGTTTTGGCCAACATGCTGCAGCTCAGTTTCAGGGTCTTGGGAATCTTCTTATAGCCTAGGCTATCTTTAAGTAGAGCAACAACTTTTTTTTTGAGATCCTCAGAGAGTTCTTTGCCATGAGGTGCCATGTTGAACTTCCAGTGACCAGTATGAGAGAGTGAGAGCAATAACACCAAATTTAACACACTTGCTCCCCATTTACACCCGAGACTTTGTAACACTAACGAGTCACATGACACCGGGTAATGAAAATGGATTATTGGGCCCAATTTGGACATTTTCACTTAGGGGTGTACTCACTTTTGTTGAAAGCAGTTTAGATATTAATGGCTGTGTGTTGAGTTATTTTGAGGGAACAGTAAATTTACACTGTTATACAAGCTGTACACTCAGTGCTTTACATTGTAGCAAAGTGTCATTTCCTCAGTGTTGTCACATGAAATGATATAATAAAATATTTACAAAAATGTGAGGGGTGTACTCACTTTTGTGAGATACTGTGTGTATATATGTATATATATATATATATTTATTTATATATATATATATATATATATTTATACAGTATCTCACAAAAGTGAGTACACCCCTCACATTTTTGTAAATATTTTAATATATCTTTTCATGTGACAACATTGAGGAAATGACACTTTGCTACAATGTAAAGTAGAAATTTTACATTTTATTTTAATTTTCTTTTTAAACTGAAAAAATAATTCAGCAAGATACCTGCCACATTTCCAGAGGTGGGTAATAAAACTTTTCAAAGTGCAAGTGCAGGACAATGCTGCTGGAAACAATTTTATTTAGGGCGGCACGGTGGTGTAGTGGTTAGCATTTTCGCCTAGCAGCAAAAGGGTTGCTGGTTTGAATTCCAACCACGACACTACCTGCCTGGACTTGGCATGCTCTCCCTGTGCCTGCGTGAGTTTCCTCCAGGTGCTCCAGTTTCCCACACTCCAAAGATATGCTGGTAGGTTAATTGGATCCTGCCTAAATTGGCCCTAGTATGTGTATGAATGAATGTGAGTTAGGGACCTTAGATTGTAAGCTCCTTGAGGGTAGGGACTGATGTGAATGTACAATGTATATGTAAATCGCTGCGTAAATTGACAGCTCTATATAGGTACCTGAAATAATAATAATAATTCCTATAACTGAGTGTAAGACAAGCTTCTCCAACAACTAATGAAACTTTTTTTAGAAGGCTTTCTTTTGGTGCATTCATTAATTCTTACAATGATGTATCCATATTCAGTGATGGTTCTGCAGGCACTTACAGATTATAATGAATTGTTAAATTTTCATAATAGCCAATAGTAGCCTAGCATTGAAAAAAATCAGACAATTTCTAGGCTAGTGTCAAATACATTATGCATACTTTTTCAGGTGTCTTGTATAACACATAGAGCCATTTTAGGCGCCTAGTCTAAAATACAGAACCATACTCATGCCAAGTTTAATATAAAGAGCCCTTTCAAGTAGTGGATAAAATATAAAAAAGCAACATCTCCTGCCAAGTGTAGTGTAATATGCCCCATCTATTGCAGCATAGAAATCCTTATCTGTTGCTTAATGAAATGTGAAGCAATGCTTTGGATTGCAAGTGCAATACATATTGCTATACTATTTTGGGGGTTAAAGAACTGGTGTGAAAAGCCATAGAAAAGTCCATAGTAAAGATCTGTTTATGTGTTAAACTTTGCTTTGGAACTTTAAAAGAAACATAAGGATTTGAGAACCAATTTCACCAACAAGCTGGAACGATTGCAAGCTCTAAATTTATTCTCCCTGGAGAAGAGACGCTTGAGAGGAGATATGATAGCAATATGCAAATACCTCAATGGTGATCCCAGCATAGGAAGGAAACTTTTCAGTCTCAGGGAGTGTAAGAGGACATTGGGCCACACAATGAGATTGGAGAAGCGGTTTAACCTTAAGTTGCGTAAGGGGTTCTTCATTGTCAGGGCAACAAGGACGTGGAACTCTCTTCCGCAATTGGTGGTTTCAGTGGGGAGTATGGATATTTTTAAAAGACTTTTGGATGTGCATCTTAGTGAACACAACATACAGAGATATGGGAAATGATTATCGCCACTGACACACATACATCTACACGGGTTGAACTGGATGAGCTATTGTCTTGATCCAACCTTACCTACTATGTAACTATATAACTATGACATCATAGTGCTCATTTATCTTGATAGTAGCAATGGCATAATGAAGATATACAGTATATAAATATTGCTGAATTTACTAACTGGCACTGGACATGTCAACATAATTTGTTCCAAAGAAGAATGCTTGACAATATGTTATAATGACACATCACAGAATTATTAATTGCAAACATATTTTATTTTAATATTAGCATCTCTTTAAATGGTCAATTTGCCAATTCCTGGCATTGCATTTATTCTATATTAGGGAGAGCATAATACATGGTTTTGGGTCAAGCAAAGGTGTGTTGGAGCATCCAAGACTTCCAGAGGGACAGGAACAGATTCAGGAATTATAACAGAAAGACCTTGCTTTTGGAGTATCCAAGACAGGTATGCAACAATGAGAAGTAAATAATTGAGACTTCATCACCTAAGCTGACCATCAGCTGATTTCTCCAGCATTAAATAAAATATGTGTGGATCGACTCTTTATGGGCTATCTGTAAAATATCTGGACCTTTCCAGAAACATAATGTTTCTGTCAAAATGTCAATTTTGGCCAAAGCTCATTCCTCGATGGACTATACAAACATTATTGTCTTTGCATAGCTTAGCAAATTGAACTTTTTTTTTCTTTTCACTAGCTTATCACAGGCAAGCACCTGAAAGAACCCTGCAGGGTGATTCTTGGAGGAAGTGTTAAATCTTTATACTCTTCACTTCATGCTGTGCCTTACAGTAGCCTTCTAAATTCAAGTAGTCAGAGAGTGAAAAGTAGTAAGAAAAATCTTTGTTAGCTCTTTGAAAACAGCAAGTAAAACATAAAGTATTCTTAAAGCATAGTCAATCCTTAACTCTCTAAAAGGACTTTATAAAATTTCAGTTGTGGACTGCTCAGAAGAAACACAGTGCTGTAGGCTTCATTACAGCATGATACATCTTATGGGATGTCTTAAAGTGTGAATCCATCATTTTTGTATAAGGAGCCACTTGTATCTATTAGTTGGCTCTACTGATGGCCCAGAGAAACAATAAACTGGTTTTGAGAATTGGTCCAGTTTTTTTACGGCGCAGAAACATCAGCACAAATGATAACATAAGCAACTAGGTTGTGTTAAATTGTTTAAGCCTTTGCCCACTAATATGTATTTTGCTTTGGAGCTATATGCCAATCTTTAATTTGAGCTTTTTTCTTTAACCCTAATTTATGCCCCAACCCTAAAATTAACCTCAATGCTAGCACTAACTCTCAACCCCCTACCCCTAACTGTCAATCCAAACTCTAGTTCTTTCTAAAATCCTTACCTCTCATCCTAACCCTCAGCCAATATTTTGTACCTTAGCAGTGCCATAATCTTAACATCGATATTGCTTTCCCTGTAAACATCTCTTGCACATTAATCTATTTATACCAAAAAATGTGGGACTACATATGCTAAAAAATGTGCATTAAAAAACACTAACATTTCCCAAATGCAGTTGATTGCAGAGGAGAACAATTTACAAGAACCCTTCTAAATACCAGCTAATTAACTATGTTTATGACTGTGATTGCTGACTTTGATGTATTAAAGGTAATCACTGCTCAATATGAAATAGGTAAGGAACTGATACTCTCCCACCAAAAAATACTAACGAAAAAAATCCCCACATGAAACAGACATTTTTTGTTGTCACTGTTACAAAACTTCTATAAAGTAGCCATGTAATTATTGTTATCTCTATGAAGGCAACATAGACTGTTTTTCAAGGTGATGCCTTGTGAATTCTGATGTAGTACTTGGTAATTTTATGGGCACAGACATCAATATTTTTAGTACATAATCCATACAGTATGGATTACTTAGTGGAAATATCTTGTACTCTTTGAGAAAGGAAGTGAGGGAAATTGTGGTTGTCGGCTCCATAAACTTGTTGACTGAGGTTTGTTGAATGAAGACGCAGACTGTGTTCTAATACTGCTACTGAAAACAGACACAGAATGCTAAGAGCAGAACAGACATGTTGTGCTGCCTTAAAGGGGAGAATAGAATGCTGTACCTTAATGATTTATTTTTTTATTGATCTACTGTGTGCTCAGCAGACCAACCAGAGTTCAAATTAACTTGGCTTCAAACGCTGCCCAGGATCAGCAGGGGGGACTTGTACATAGACCTTGTTCATATCCCCTATGCATTTTAATTACCTGTTTACCTGGATGGACTAGAAGAAAAAAGAGAGAAAGATGTTTTGCTAATATTGTTGACAATTGGTTGAATGCTTGCTCATGTTTTTAACCATGAATTAGCATATTGCAGGTATGAGCTCTGTTATTTGGGGGGGGGGGGGCTAAACTGTAAAAAATAAAATATTTATCTACAGTATCTCACAAAAGTGAGAACACCCCTCACATTTTTGTAAATATTTTATTCTATCTTTTCATGGGGCAGCACTGAAGAAATGACACTTTGCTACAATGTAAGGTAGTGAGTGTACAGCTCGTATAACAGTGTAAATTTGCTGTCCCCTCAAAATAACTCAACACACAGCCATTAATGTCTAAACTGCTGGCAACAAAAGTGAGTACACCCCTAAGTGAAAATGTCCAAATTGGTCCCAAAGTGTCAATATTTTGTGTGGCCACCATTATTTCCAGCACTGCCTTAACCCTTCTGGACATGGAGTTCACCAGAGCTTCACAGGTTACCACTGGAGTCCTCTTCCACTCCTCCATGACGACATCACGGAGCTGGTGGATGTTAGAGACCTTGCGTTCCTCCACCTTGCGTTTGAGGATATATTTACAAAAATGTGAGGGATGTACTCACTTTTGTGAGATACTGTATGTTATTTTAACACACAACAACAAAAAATATTTATTTAACTCTAAAGTAGACATGTGTGGTGAACAATTTATTTATAAAAAACAACAACACACAATTTTATTGTATGTCATAGA
>BLSH010024769.1:4327582-4372213 GCA_018402905.1 Glandirana rugosa | reverse complement strand
GGAAAGCTCTGCCCGCCCCCCCCCCCCCCCCACCCCTTGTTTACTTCTTTACTACAACATACTTTTGGTTGTTTTTTGGGGTTTTTCTTCTTGGAGTGTGTACCTATTTCTATCAAGTACCCATTCCACTTCAGCTTGGATTTGCAAGACATGTTACAGGTCTCAGGGGACTGCAGGTTCATTGAGACAGTGCAGTGCTACTCACACATGTGTAGGGGGAAGCCAGCTGTGAAGCACTAGGAAGTCACAGCTGGTTTCCCACATCCAAGATGGAGGCACCAGGGACCTAAAGGAGAGCAAAGAACCAGAATGGGTAAGGACAGTGCTGGACCCCTGAACTGGCAAGTGCATGTTTATTAAAAGACAGCAGCTACAATATTTGTAGCTGCTGACTTTTAATTTTTTTATCCAGGACCAAGTTCTTCTTTAAACATGAATAATCCCATTTTTCCCTGCCCTTATAATGGTGCATTTCTACCTAGTTGCCTTTCTCTGACTTCTGAAATGTTTTGTTACAGTGGATAAAGACATTTTTTTTCTCAGATTACCCAGTAAAAAATCCAAGAGAAAGATGTACACATTTTGGGAGAAAAAATAATAAATTCATAATTATTAACCACTTGCCGATCGCCCGCCGGTGGATTGACGGCGGCAAAGTGGCTTGATATCTCAAACTGTCGTCACCTAACGGCGGCTGCGAGATCGCGGATCGTCAGCGCACGTGCACCGCCGCTCACTGTGTTCCGCGGGAGCCAGGGAGCAGGTAGGGTGGACTCGATGTCCGCCGGCTAACCGCGATCGCTCCCCCGCAATGACAGAACATGGGTCCATGTATGTAAACACAGGGATCTCCGTTCTGACAGGAGGAAGAAATGTGATCGTAGGCTCCCTGTGTATGGGAGCCGCAATCACTCTCCTCCCCCACTCAGCCCAGCCCCCACACAGTTATTAACACACACAGGGAACACAGCTAACCCTTAGAGCGCCCCCTGCAGTTTAACATCTTCCCTGCCAGTGACATTTATACAGTAATCAGTGCATTTACATAGCACTGATCGCTGTATAAGTGCCAATGGTTCCAAAAAAGTGTCAAAATGATCCGACATGTCCGCCACAATATCTGCTAAAAATCGCAGATCGCCGCCATTACTAGTAAAAAAAACAAATGAATTCTCTTCATTCGTAAACGTGGTAACTTTTGCGCAAATCAGTCAATATACGTGGATTGCGATTTTTTTTTTTTTCCAAAAATATGAGGAAGAATATAAATCGGCCAAAACCGATGAAAAAATTAGTTTTTTTTTCAGATTTGTATTTTAGCAAAAAGTAAGAAATATTGAGTTTTTTTGCAAAATTGTCACTCTTTCTTTGTTTATAGCAGTGATCAGAAATGATGCAGAGGTAATCAAATAGCACCAAAAGAAAGCTCTATTTGTGGGAAAAAAAGATGCAAATTTTGTCTGGATAAAACGTCGCACGACCACGCAATTGTCAGTTAAAGCGACGCAGTGCCGAAAAGTAAAGCAAAAGCAAAAAGTGCTCTGGTCCTAAAGTGGGAAATCCTTCCGGGGCTGAAGCGGTTAATGATTAAAGTTAAATCTTAGGCATACAACTAAGTACCTACCTACAATGCATGTATGTTGACTGTTTGTCCCGCCAAAAATAAGTAATTCTACTTTATGATACAACCAGCATTGCCACACTGCTGCAGTGATGTTAATCTTTTCTGTCTGCCTGGCCTGTTTAGTAAAGGTTATATTTAAAGTAGACCTGAATATGAAACCAAAAGTTACCTTCATTCTCTCTCCCCCACCCCCACCTTCAACTAAATTGCAGCTTTTTTATTTTTGGGAAATGAGTACCTTTTTTATCAGTACCCACTCTCACTTTTAATAAATTGTATCTATGGTCAAAATGTAAAATAATATATCCATTTCCATACTGTATTTCAATTATTTCTAGCCTTCTCCTAATAATCTGAATGATCTTGAAGTTTGTAAGCCCACATGTCTACTTTCTTAAATTCTGTGACATATATTCACTATGCCCTATGAGTAGACACTGCTGTGTCACACATTTCACAGAGCCTGTGTTCCATCAGATTAGGTGACCCGTCAGATTTTGTAACGGAAGTGACGTTCCATCGCAGCCATCTTGGTACACCCTGCACTTGGCCACACTCATGAAGTACAGTATTTGGAAGTCTGTGACACTGTTTTGATGTTGAATTTTAAAAGCAGTGGCAAGCCTGCTGATCTCACAGGCTAATCTGACAGAACACTGCTGCTTTTAAAATTCAACATCAAAAGAGTGTAAAGGATTTCAAAATACTGTATTTCAATATATAAGCTCACTTTACTGTAAAAATAAGTGTGAAATGCGCGACTTTGGTGGGTGTAAAAAGATGTCCGCTTGCCACCTTCTGACTGTAGTCTTAGTGTGGGGTGTACCAAGATGGCCGCGACGAAATGTAATTTTTCGTTACAAAATCTGATGGGTCGGCTAATCTGACGGAACACCTGCCTTCTGGGCTACAAAGGTCCTGGAGGCGTTTCAGGAGGCGGAGTCAGTACAGAAATCACTGCTGGCAAGAAGCAAGACACCATGGGATATGTAGTCCTCAGAAGAGTAACAGCTACAAATCGTGCCCATAATCCAGGGACTTGTGGAAAGAGATGGTCAACAGATAGGCTAAACTCACAACATGAGCACAGGAGAATAAGTAATCTTATATTGGATTGTGAAAAATGACTATTGTTTGTAATGTTATTACAATGCTTATGTTTTAAAATAAAAGTGTATGCTGTGATCCTGGATTTACTCTAGTTCTCTTCTAGGTGCCTATACACCTTTTTCTTAAACCTTTAAAAAGATGTTTAACTGGTTCCCGACTGGCTTGCGTACTTTTACTGCTGCAGAATGGCAGTGTCCCGCGAATTGCCATCTTAAACAGTGGCTTGTGCATGCGCCGCTAGGGGGCGGCACTCTCTCATGCCCGCCGCACTCTGCAGGAGTGTGCCCCTGGCTCGGGCGGACCCGATGTCCGCCAGCAAGCCGCGATTGCTTCCCACAGAAGAACAACGGCGAACTGCCGAAGTAAACACAACGATTCCCCGCGCTGTCAGGTAGCATCTAAGAGACTTACTGATCCCTGTCACTGGGATCAGTTAGATCTCTTATGCCCCTGACAGCCCAGCCCCCTCACAGTTAGAACATGCCACCCAATGGTTAACCCCTTCACTGCCAATGACATTTACACAGTAATCAGTGGATATTTACATTTCTGATTGCTGGATAAATGTCATTGGTCCCAAAAAAGTGTCAAAAATGTCTGACATGTCCGCTGCACTATCACAGTCCTGATAAAAAGTACAGATCACCGCCATTACCAGTAAAAAAAAACAAATTTGTAAAACTGCCAGAAATGAATTCTCATGCTTTGTAAATGCGGCAACTTTTGTGCAAACCAATCAATAAACGCCAATTGTGATTATTTTTTTTTACCAAGAATATGAGGAAGAATTTAAATCAGCCAAAACCGATGAATACATTTGTTATTTTATATTTTTTTTCTATTTGTATTTTAGCAAAAAGTAAGAAATATTGGGTTTTTTTTTTTTTGCAAAATTGTCGCTCTTTTTTTGTTTATAGCGGTGATCATAAATCATGCAGAGGTGACCAAATACCACCAAAAGAAAGCTCTATTTGTGGGTAAAAAAGGACGCAAATTTTGTTTGGGTACAACGTCACACGACCTCGCAATTGGCAGTTAAAGTGGCGCAGTGCCAAATCGCAAAAAGGGCTCTGTCCTAACATGGGAAATCCTTCCGGGGCTGAAGTGGTTAAAATAATTTGCATCATTCTGATATCTTTTTATAAAAAGAAAAAACACCTTAAAGGATGATATAGTCTCTTTAATGTTTTTCATTCAGCTAAGTGGCGCACACTCATGCATTGTTCTTGCAGCAGTGCCTATGACATTGTTGCTGCAATATAATTAGGGAGAAAAAGATCACATGATGTGCTTTTTTTCTCTGCTGCTCTACAAGGCAACTAAATATCAATTTGAGATGTCCCTGGGACAGCTGGTTCTATGACAGAATGTTTAATTATGTTTCTATCTCGCCAGGAGAATATCCACAGACTGGTAATCAATAATGTCAAACGGGAATACTATTTGCTTCGGGGCATCTCTGCCAACATGATTTTCTGGGTGATTTTTTCCCCTTTTTCTCCTATTCACTTGAAATTGGAATCTTCAATATACAAACATTTAAAAAATCGACAATATAGGAAAGTAATGACTTGGCTACTATACAGTTTCTAGTCCTATGCAATGTTCTCTAGAAAGGGCTTTTATTTTCATGCGAGCTAGAAGATTAATGGTGCAGACTGTTGATATATGTGGCAGCTGTGCTGACAGAACACAACCTGGCTGTTTTCTCTACTTCATTATATTTATATTTGTGTGGAGTGATCATAAATGTATTATATTACCTTGTCTGATAATGAAGTAATAAAGTTAATACATGTGAAATTTAGAGCATTGTGGTAAACAAAGGTGCAATATAATATAAAGGTGTGCACTGCTATTGGGATATACAGTATTAATTTTCATCCCAAAGCTACAGTTTTGGCACCCACAATCCCTAAATGTGAAGCCATCAATACTCTTAGCCACCTGAGAGCACTTATCCATCATTCTACATCTGGTGACTCCCAACCTGCACCTCCGAAACCCATGGTCACCCACACCATCTATTCACCACCCATGGCTGATGAGTACGCTCAACCTGAACCACCACCTGCCCACTAACAGGCTTACACAACTCCTCTGGACTCACAAATACATGTCAATCAATGGTATTTATGGAGTAATAAAATTAATACCTTTGAAGATTATAACGCTGCAGTAAATAAAGGTAAAACATAAAGATGGGTACTAGACAAAAAAAGTCCTCTGCGCCGCAAATTGCTGCAAGAGCTTGTGGATATGTGAAATGACTCAATGTCTCAGCCCGGGCTCCAACCAAGTTACAGCCCCAATGCACTTCAAGTCGGTCGGGTTTGAGCGGCTCTCCCGGGACATAGCCTGCACCTGCAGGCTATATCCCGGTATCATTTTTTAGAGCTGGCGGTCGGCTATCCAGGGGTAATGACCGATCCGGCTCGGGAGCCGCTTGGTCGTTACCCCAGGGGGCGGGAGGGGACACCACCCCTCCCACCACATTCCGCCACTCTTCTCCGGCCTCCCGTCCCACCGGGAGACCGGAGCGACGATCCGGCGTGTCCGCCGGCTGGAAGGAGACCTGACAGAAGCTGTAATCAGCTCCGATCGGGTCTCCTTCGGCAAATTCCGGAAGCAACGTCACAACGTCACTTGATTGATTGTCCGGACAGGACCCGAACTTTGACCCAGACTCCGAACCTCTTTGAAATCAATGGGGACCTGAACTTTTAGGCACTAAAATGGCTGTAACAAAGTCCTGGAAAGTCCTAGAGGTCTGCAAAAGGAAGGAAAATGGGGGTAAGGGTCAGACAAGTGCCCTACAGAGAAATGGGGACAGGGAAATAACTTAAAAGCATTTTAAAACTAAAATCAAATAAAAAAATAAAAAATGGAGGTGGATGTGGACCATCTTCAAACTGTGTGAGAAAAGTCTAAATTAGCGGGAGAAGCCATATCAGTGTTCTAAAATCATCTTCAAATTGTGTGTGAAAACTATAAATTAGCCAGGAGAAGCCATATCACTGTTCTACAATCATCTTCAAACTGTGTGTGAAAAGTATAAATTAGCGGGAGAAGCCATAGCAGTGTTCTAAAATTATCTTCCCGCCTACCAACTCTGCCCCCCCCCATTCTGGCTCCTGGTGATGAGGAGGAGGGGCAAAGTGAAAGGGGGGCACAGAGATGCAGGATACAGTGGCAAGAGGTGCACAGTAATGGAGAACACAGTGATGGGGACACAGTGATGAGGACAAAGTGATGAGGATAAAGTGATGAGGGGACAAAGGGATGAGCTACACAGTGATTGGGGACACAGTGGCAGGAGGAGCACAGTGATGGTGGACACAATGATGGGAGCACAGTGATGGGGGAGTGTGAGGTATGCACATGGGGGAGGTGGGGTGGCGAGGGGACGTGGGGAACAGTAAAATGCACCTTTGCCTGTGTAGACAAAATCCTCATACTGGCCCTGGATGGCTCACAGGTGTGTAGAAGCATCACAGTACCTTGCTCGGTCCAGTGTGTTTCGTCACGCTGGACAACAACAGGAATGACCAACAAGTCCAGTGCTGATTATGTTCTTCCTTTGGGTCCTCTCAATCACTCTGCTCCTGAAACATGTTGGGCAGGGCACAGTTCTGTGGCACTACTACATACATATGAGTGGTCAGTAGTGTGGCAGTAGTGTGGCGCTTAATGCAAATTGTATGCTGTCCCATTTGAGAGCTGAGTTAGGTACTTGCCTTGTAAGTGCAATTTATTTTTACTTTGTTTTATAAAAGATACATTGTTGCTTTATGAGCTTCTTCTCTCTATACTTTGCTGAATGGGACCATGAGGAAAAATTAAAGCCTGAGGCTGGTCATGCATGAATCATTATTTTTTTTTTCCATTCAACCAAAGGGCTGTGCAAAAGAAAATGACTTGATTTCCTTATCTGCACACTCAATGTGGATGGGGGAATCCCTCCCTCTGCGTGAGAGATTTCACCCATCAGCAATAACCAGCTATAGATGGTGACACTGATCGAGAGAACATTTTCCAAAAGGCTGGCTGTACACAAGTCTGCTGATAGATTATCTTGTGTGCAACCAGCCTGCCAATACATGGATCAAAATTCAATAGGGTCCCTGCTGAAACGGACACATTTTAGTTCATATATGGCCAACTTAAATTTAGGCAAATTTAATAAAAAAAACAATACAAGGGATGCTAGCTAACTCAAATAAAAAGTGTTTCTTGTGCTGGTGGATGCTGCCTTAACTTTAATCATCCATCCTTTTCCCCTTCCTCCAATTACTGCTGCAGGGGCTAAAACAGCTGTTTAATCTGTCATAGGCACACATCAAAAGTGCCCACTATGCCTGCCCTTTTCTCCTCCCGCCTCCATTCATAAAAGCCATACTATAGCTTTCATCAGTAAATAGCTATCTATGAATGGAGGACCTTTCAGTCATCTGCCTATCCTCCATTTATAGACTGATTTTCATTAATGGAAGCTATATAACACCTTTTGTGAGTGGAGGGGGATGCAGAAAGGGAGGGTATAGTTGTCACTCTTGCCAAATGTCTTTGACAGATCCAGTGGCTGTATTAACCCCTGCAGAATTGGATGCTTAGGAAAAAAGAAAAGGACTTTAAGATGCCAGGCATCATTTCAAGGAAGACACAAACATGTTATAAAGCCCCCATGGGAGCGTACCCTTGAGTGCCCTTGCAGTTGCTGCTGGTATGGTTTGCTGGTTATCCTGGGTAAGCAACTTAATGACCACACACCACCTTTCCCCTTTTCCCTTTATATTTTGGCAATATTCAATATTATATTTTTGTTTGCTGTTTTTACCATAGATGATAGTAATGAATTCCTCCCGAAGAAGTGGTCATCACCGTAAAACATGTTGAGGATTGACTATACATCAAGATTAATCACATTTTGTGCCCACCATATTATCAGCAAATTCCAATCAGAGGAAAATATGTATCTTTGTAACTATTGTTATTATTCATACATATGGATATGTGTCCTTCTTTTCTAATCAATTTTGTATAATAAAATGTTAATTCTTTTATAACATGTTCTTCTCCGATAGGGGCACAATAGTGGTAGCCCCAGCCCTTTTCAAATAATGTTATACAATTTGAAAAGTTTTATTTAACACAGCGACTTTGTTAAAACCTCATATGACGGTAATAGCGGGTCACACTTCTAAATATCCCTGACAGGAGTGCTAATCCTGCTAGGCCAACATTAGAAATATGTATGGAATATATTTCTATCTACACAGATATACAGGGTGGGCCATTTATATGGATACACCTTAATAAAATGGGAATGGTTGGTGATATTAACTTCCTGTTTGTGGCACATTAGTATATGTGAGGGGGGAAACTTTTCAAGATGGGTGGGGACCATGGCGGCCATTTTGAAGTCGGCCATTTTGAATCCAACTTTTGTTTTTTCAATAGGAAGAGGGTCGTGTGATACATCAAACTTATTGGGAATTTCACAAGAAAAACAATGGTGTGCTTTCATGAGTTATAGTTATAAGTTATAGTTATAGTTATAAGTTTCTGACCACTTATAAAATGTGTTCAATGTGCTGCCCATTGTGTTGGATTGTCAATGCAACCCTCTTCTCCCACTCTTCACACACTGATAGCAACACCGCAGGAGAAATGCTAGCACAGGCTTCCAGTATTCGTAGTTTCAGGTGCTGCACATCTCGTATCTTCTAAAAGAAGAATTAGAGGGATATCCAGGCCGTCCCAGATGGAGAAGACTGCACACAACAGGGCACAAATGACAATTAGGATTCCTCTCTGGGTGGCTTTGTATCCTCATAATTACTATGCCCAAATCCCTATCAAAATAATGGAAAATAGAGTCAAAATATTTGAAGACTGAAGGGGATAATAAGCAGGGTATAGGTAAGTGGGCATATAAAAGAAGCATGTCATTTACACTGATTTATTAAAGCTTATTATATAAACATATATTCCTAAGGTGGAAGCAAGGAGGAAACCAGAGACATATAATAGACTTCCTCTTGAAAGGGTAAATAAAGGCTATATAGGATATACTGAAAAAAAGGAAATATATAGAAATAATATAGTAACAAAATACAATGTAGAATGGACACCATAGTGTTCCAAACCACAATAATATAGAGATAAGAGAGAAAAAAAAAGTTGGCAAGAAAAAAAGAGGTGGGAGAAAAAATGCCCAAAGAATATAAAATGGTGGGTCTAAAATACTGACTGTGGGGCGATTATAAATTAAGTGTGCTAGCTGGTCCAATCATGTACTGTCCTAATCACATTCTAAGCCATTGCGTACCCCCTGTTTGATCCTCTTATATAGGTCTCCAAAAGATGGCCGCCAGAGGATAGAAGATTTCAAATAATGCTGCAGCCAAACGCACAAGCAGCACCACCCCTGAAAAAATAAAATAAATGAACTTAGGCTTTAAGGAGCCAATAAGTCTTTTCCCGGTCTATCTGACATTGTTATTAATCACTTTTTGATTCAAAGTCACGGGGGTGCATGCGTGGAGGTTATGAAGCATTGGCACTTTTATACCACTGAGATTTGCACATTTTTACACTTTTCCTATTAAATGGACACTGATAGAACTTTTAACTGCAGTTTATTGCTCTTTGAAATTGTATTATATTCTAATGTATTTCTTTATTCACATAATTTCCTATTTTGGTTCTTGATTATTTTCTTCTAACCTGTATACAATGATCAAAAAAGTGTAAATATATTGAAAACGTCTAGATGACTGCAGAAGTGATTGGGAAAATGATACAATCTCTTACTTACAGTATATACAGTGACCAATAGAGTCGTGATTAACTTCTTGACATTGCGCATATAAAGTAGAAACACTGGTGCATGACTAATCTTTCTCTACTACTCTGCCATCATGGTAATTTTAATTTCCTTTAGCTCCTCTTAGTATTCCTCTTGCATTTCCAGTATACCATTTATTTTGCCCTGCTAATAGAAAATGAAGCTTTCCTCTCTGCTGCCCAGAGAAGTTAGGCTGTGAAATGCTCCAGCTCTTTTATTACACTTATGATTTTGGACCTGTGATTACGTTGCAACAATTTTCTGAACATTTCCAGAGACCTTTCCCCTGTTCCTATTTGATGTCTCAGTGGAGGGAGATTATTAATACTGATATGCAAACGGCGCACTGGGATTTTTATAAGCTGTTTTAAGACTTGCTGCCTATGGAAAGAGAGAAGAAGAGCCAGAATTCTGTAAATTATTAAGTTGGTTATCCCACCTAACTTATTATTTTTTTTCTAGTGAGCCAGCGTCCCATATCCAGTGATAGAGTAACTCTTTTATTCTACTTCCTTCTCATCTTATGTTTAAAGCTGCTTTATTCACCTTGAGCAGCCCTTACACAAAGAAAGATTTCAGCTATACAGAAGTCTAAGTTAAATCTGACCTCCAGGCAAACAGCTAAATACACAGCTGAAATACGTATATGGGAGCTGCAAAGTCATATCTGTTTATTGAGTTCTGAAGTTTATACAGCTCTACAAGACAGCACAGCAAATTTGCATACCTGATTTTTCTCTACTGTAGTTATCCAACACAGCTTGGCCAGCCCCCAGCTTGTAACTGGACTTCAAAGGAGTAGCAGCAGACTTATGGCTCATCACTCATCTTTATCCTCCTTTCGGCATGTTCCCTGTCAATAAATCTATTTGGCCCTTGTGTTTTCACTGTCTCTCCCAGTATGAGTTCTGCTTTAGAGCAGTGAGATACCAAGGTAAATTCAAATATTTAAAAGAGAAGTATGGTCAAAGCTTTTTTGGACATACTTTTCATGTGGGTCACAGAAGGGCACTAACTTGTGCAGTCCTGTGACCCAGTATCAGCTGACAGCAGCCAAAGCCTGCTGTTGGCTTAAAGCGGTTGTCTACCCATCGATTTGATAGTGTCAAAGAAGAGTTAATATTCCCAGCATGCCGGCAATGCTAGCTGTCTCCTTGATTGTGTTCTCAACCAAACTAGCAAACCATCCAATGGGTGGTGTCATAATGGATCACGTGTGCAGCATCATGGCAGATGCAGATTAAACAGAGGCTAAGATGTCAGCTTCCTTAGCTGAAAACGATAGGAGAGCATACAACCACTTTAAGTCACAGATCTGCTCTAGGTTCTGGAGGGATCCCAATAATAATGTCAGTATCCACCAGATTCCTTACAGGCTGCTCCAGCTGCTCCCTACCCCTCTCCAGCCTGGCGCTCCAGTGAGCACTGGAGGAGCAAAGCAGAGATGCAGTAAGAGCAGTCATGTGATTTCTCAGTTCTGGGGCTTAGAAACAGCAGGCTTGCAGCATTACACTCATGCTAAAGCAGGTAGGTAAGTACATATATATATATATATATATATATATATATATATATATATTTATACATCCTGCCCTTCTCCTTTAAGCTTGCTAAAGAAGTAGAAATCATTCATCAGAGCAATGTATCTTGCCATCATTGAGTCAAGTAATTTAGTTTGAAAGCTCTTAAAATTTCAACGGGACCTGATTTGAATGGAATCTCAGACATGTTAAACAGGTTTGTAGTGTGCCAAACTATGGCCAAGAGTGAGTTCTGTGTGATTATTATGTAGTTGTGATTGTTTGTGCTACATTTAGCTTTACATACTGTGGAAGAGGTAACCATTAGTACACTTAAAGAGGATCTTCAGTCTAAAAAACAAAGAAAATGAAAAGTCAGCAGCTACAAATACTGTAGACTTTTAAATAAAGGACACCCACCTGTCCATGGATTCAACGCAGTCCTCTCCTGGGCTGGTTCATCGTCAGTGTTTGGGTCCCAGGTGCCAGCATGTTTAGTAAGGGAAGCCAGCTGTGACTCCTTGCAGCTTCACAGACGGCTTTCCATTGCACATGCGTGAGCCTGGCTGTCTTTTATGAATGGTCCCGCAGCCCCTTGGGACCTGCGACCTATCCTAGAAGGTTGTGGTGTGGGAGAACTTCAGCTCTAGTAACCTAGGTGGTCAGAGTAGAATTGGGAATGGGTACCTGCTAAAACTATGTACCCACTCACCCCAGAAGATAAAAAGAGGAAAGGAGACAGAAGAGATGAAGTGAAACCTGACTTTTAGGGTGAAATTCTACTTTAAGGCATATAATATTACAGGGTGAGCTGTCTTACAATTTTATACCTCTGATGGGTTGGTCAGAAAAGGCAGCCTTGCACAGAATCCACCCTTGGCAATGGCCTAGAACTGGTAGCCGCAGTGATAGAATGGCTGATCCGATTCTGGTGGAACCCTACTCTAGAAAAAAGAAAGTATTTCAGGAGTTGGACTTTCATGTATGTAACAACAGTCCCAAAGGTAACGGGTGCACTTAATGTCAATCCACGGCTTTATATCCACTTTAAGTCCTGTCTACTAAAGCCAGTATTGCCATATCAGTCCTTTTGAAAGGCGAAACTGGTGCATAATAAACTTTCATTATTCTGGATTGTTATAAAGTATGACTTATCAATCATGCTTGTGCTCCACTGAAGCACAGGTTTAAAATATTACATAAAATGAAAAAAAAATATTTTAATCATTTTTATTTTTAAATTAATCCTTATTAATTTACATGGTTACACAAAGCTCAATGGTCCAGAATGTGTAGGAAATAAATTCAGAATTATTGTTGTCATAGCAGCGCTTTAAAAATATGTTCCTCCTCCACAGTAAAGAACGACTTCACTTTGGTTTGCTTAGCTGTTTAGATGAAAATCATGTCCTCTCGAATATCTATGCATTTTTACTGAAATGTCTACCCGTTTATAATATAAACCTTAACACAGCTTCAGCATTTCTATTCTTTGGTACAGCTTTATATAAAAGGCTTATTATTCCTATACAGTTCAAGCTTAGGGAATGAAAAAAGCATCATGCAAGGGATTTGTTTCCACCACTTCTTTCCCACTCCAGCTTGGAAATTCGCTCTCTCCATCCCCAGGCTACTCTTCCAAATTTTTATTTTTTTTTTTACAACACTCTTAACGTGAAAAGGTAGATACTGGCACAAGGCTGACCTGTATCTCTCTGCATGCTCTTTTTCAGCTCACACAATGCATTTGTTATACGAGATGTTTGATCAGCCAGTTTGACCAACATGCTTCCGAAGAACTGAGAGGTACTGGCTTCCTTTAAAGCAGGAGCCTGCCTGGCTGCAGATAATACAGTCTTTAAATAACAACAGCTCAGAAGACGCTTTGGAGGATTCAGAATCATGGCTTTAAATGGCTACAAAGCTTTACAATTTTACCTCTCAAGTACAATCCATGTTAGAAGCATAGCTGCTTACTATTTTTCAAGACTGAAATTGTGTTAAAAAAAAAGAGAATAAAAAAAAAGCTGATGATACTCCCTGCACTGCTCACAAAAGCTAGTTTAAAGCCCCAATTCAAATTTTTTAAAATATTTTGTGTCTGTATTGCTTTTACAATTAAGTAATTAGTCTATACTATTGAAACATTTACTATTCCTGTTTTATTTGTTGTGTGCATTCATCATTTACCAACTTTTATTTCACAGACCCTGCCTACTTTACTGCTCATTTCTATGTTCTGGCCCCTCCTTCTTTTTAAAATGCTGTTGATTGACGGCAGGAATCTCCTTTGCATGCACTTGGTTTAACCGCATTAGCGTAAACATTGTAACCCATCAAGAAGGAAGCCCTCCCAAGCACTTGCATTTGCCTTTTAATACAATATCGAAAGTGATTGTAAAGTCTCATTTTTTTTTTCTATAAAAATAACAAACATGTCATACTTACCCGTTGCAGGGCATTGCACAGAGCAGCCCAGATCCTGCTCTTCTCGGGTCCCTTTTTGGTGCTCCTGGCCCCTCTCTCCTGTTGCCCCCACATCAAGCAGCTTGCTATGTTGGCACCCAAGTCACAGCTCCCTGTGTCCATTCAGGCACAGAGCCATGGCTCTGCCCCACCCCACTCCACCCCTCCCTCTTCTGATTGGCTGACTGACTTTGATTGACAGCAGCGGGAGCCAATGGAGTGCTGCTGTGTCTCTGCCTATCGCGGATGGCCGAGACACTCGTGAACATCGCTGGACAGAGAGGGGGCGCAGGTAAGCATTAGGGGGGCTGAGGGAGGCTGCTACACATAGAAGGTTTTTTATCCCAATGCAGAGAATGCATTAAAAAAAATCCTTCTGACTTTACAACCTTTTTAAGGTGTATTTATAACAATTTTCTAGTTTAAAAGTAGGGAAGTGTTAAAACCTGCTAGTTTATTTTTTGCTGTCTGTGTTCTATGGAGGAGATTTCCCTTCACTTTGTGTACAGTAAACACGGTAGGAAGTGAAATAAAATCTCTCCACAGAGACACACAGTATCTCACAAAAGTGAGTACACCCCTCCCCTCACATTTTTGTAAATATTTTATTCTATCTTTTCATGTGACAACACTGAAGAAATTACACTTTACTACAATGTAAAGTAGTGACTGTACAGCTTGTATAACAGTGTAAATTTGCGGTCCCCTCAAAATAACTCAACACACAGCCATTAATTTATAACCCACTGGCAGCAAAAGTGAGTACAACCCTAAGTGAAAATGTCCAAATCGGACCCAAAGTGTCAATATTTTGTGTGGCCACCATTATTTTCCAGCATTGCCTTAACCCTCTTGGGCATGGAGTTCACCAGAGCTTCACAGGTTGCCACTGGAGTCCTCTTCCACTCCTCCATGATGACATCACGGAGCTGGTGGATGTTAGAGACCTTGTGCTCCTCCACCTTCCATTTGAGGATGCCCCACAGATGATCAATAGGGTTTAGGTCTGGAGACATGCTTGGCCAGTCCATCACCTTTACCCTCAGCTTTTTTAGCAAGGCAGTGGTCATCTTGGAGGTGTGTTTGGGGTTGTTATCATGTTGGAATACTGCCCTGCGGCCCAGTTTCTGAAGGAAGGGCATTATGCTCTACTTCAGTATGTCACAGTGGATGTTGGCATTCATGGTTCCCTCAATGAACTGCAGCTCCCCAGTGCCAGCAGCACTTATGCAGCCCCAGACCATGACACTCCCACCACCATGCTTGACTGTAGGCCAGACACACTTGTCTTCGTACTCCTCACCTGGTTGCCACCACACATGCTTGACACCATCTGAACTAAATAAGTTTATCTTAGTCTCATCAGACCACAGGACATGGTTCCAGTAATCCATGCCCTTAGCCTGCTTGTCTTCAGCAAACTGCGGACTTTCTTGTGCATCATCTTTAGAAGAGGCTTCCTTCTGGGATGGCAGCCATGCAAACCAATTTGATGCAGTGTGTGGCGTATGGTCTGAGCACTGACAGGCTGAACCCCCACCCCTTCAACCTCTGCAGCAATGCTGGCAGCACTCATATGTGTATTTCCCAAAGACAACCTCAGGACATGACGCTGAGCAAGTGCACTCATCTTTTTTGGTCGACCATGACGAGGCCTGTTCTGAGTGGAACCTGTCCTGTTAAACCGCTGTATGGTCTTGGCCACCATGCTGCAGCTCAGTTTCAGGGCCTTGGCAATCTTCTTATAGCCTAGGCCATCTTTATATAGAGCAAAAATTCTTTTTTCAGGTCCTCAGAGAGTTTTTTGCCATGAGGTGCCATGTTGAACTTCCAGTGACCAGTATGAGAGAGTGAGAGTGATAACACCAAATTTAACACACCTGTTCCCCATTCACACATGAGACCTTGTAACAAGTCACATGACTCATTAATGTTACGGGGAGAGAAAATGGCTAATTGGGCCCAATTTGATCATTTTCACTTATGGGATGCACTTGTTGCCAGTGGTTTAGACATTAATGGTTGTTTGTTGAGTTATTTTGAGGTGACATCAAATTTACACTAATAAAAAAGTAATGCAGTGGTAGTTCATATATAAAAGTTCATTAATCATAGTCCAAAGTGCATATTCATGGCAGCAGAGAGAGAAGTAAAGAAACCAACACCATCTAGAGTGGAGAGGATGAAGGAGCAACTCATGTCAAAGAGTGACATCAAAGAGTGACATCGTCGGAGGCATGAACGTATTACACCATTGCGGCACGCTCTTTCATTTCTCTGAGGTCACACTGTGCTGGCTTGTATGGGCCATTCTGCTGTCTGAGTTTGACTCCTGGAGCTGATCATATTCCTGTGGGAGGAGAAGATCGTTTGTTCTCTGACTGGGACGGATAGTATACCTTTTGGCTGCTTGCTGGCATTTTTGGCTCTTTATAATCTTAGAGCCCATACTCTCTGGTAAGCAGGATTGCCCCCTTTTTGTGCACCAAGGTGATGAGTTGCTCCTTCATCCTCTCCACTCTAGATGGTGTTGGTTTCTTTACTTCTCTCTCTGCTGCCATGAATATGCACTTTGGACTATGATTAATGAACTTTTATATATGAACTAGCGCTGCATTACTTTTTTATTATTATTTTTATTGTGGGTTCTATCAAGCTCATTTTTGTTGGCAGCTGGGTTTTTTTTTTGTCGCTTTTTGACTTTGTTTATGTACCAAGCGCAAATTGTATTTAGTTTTTACACGTTTATCAAATTTACACTGTTATACAAGCTGTACAGGCATTACTTTACATTGTAGCAAAGTGTCATTTCTTCAGTGTTGTCTCATGAAAAAAAATATAATAAAATATTTATAAAAATGTGAGGGGTGTACTCACTTTTGTGAGATACTGTATATCCTTTATTACTATTGTACTGTAACAAATATCCCCACTGGAAAAATGATCTTATTTACCTGTCCTGGTGATAAGTCATTATTTTTTCTTTTTTTCTTCCTTTTTAGTCCTGGCAACATTGGTCACTAGGACAAATAGAGAAGATGACTCTTAACAAAAGAGAAACAGACAGCAATACAAACCTGGAAGAGGCTCTAAACCATTTCTTCTTTCTCCACCTTTACTTTAAAGCTATTCTTAAAATGACAATAAATCCTTATATAAGCCCACTGAAGTGAGTAGTCACAGGTGATACATAGTAATGAAATAAATTCTCCTACATAAGCTGTACCTGATTATCTACAGCGTTCTTCCCTCTACAGCCTTCCAAAGTAAACAGATAAGATGGTATTTATGAGCTTCTAAGAGGCAGGGGTGGGGATCTGAAATCCCCAACTGCACAGCTCAGAGCACAGTGCTGAGTATAAACTGATACCTGAATTGAGGAAATGAATACAGCCCCACTACACAGTCTCTCTGGGAAACATGCACACCTGAGACTGTCAATCACCTGTTGTGTTCTGGGGGGCATCTACCAGGATTGCCTAGTGTATTGAAACACTGTTAGAATGGACCCATGCATATAACAGAGGAAGGAGAGAGCAGACAGGATTCACATTAAGTACTATAGGCAGCACATATAGTACTATAGTGTACTGAGGCAAGTGCACAATATGGAAGGATTTGCTTTGTTCAGAGAAAATATCCTTTCTGGAACAATTATACAATTATATTGCTGCGATTCGAGCAAGCTTAATTTCAGACTCATACCTACTCTGCTATGCATACATTCTAAATCACTTTCTGCATGTCTGCATGTCATAAAATTACCAATACCAGTTATGTAACTACAGAAAAAAAGGTTAGAAAAAGCAGGGATCCTCATGAGCAGAAAATTACGTTTCTGGGAACACTCTGTACATAAACTGTATACAGAATGCCTACTATTGCCATGGACACAAAGAATTTAAGTTTCTTCAGTTTTAGAAAAATCATAGCTGGCTGAAGTTTGAAATCTAAAGGTCATTTTAAATTGCATTCAATTATAGTTTGTCCAGCAGTCATATGTGTTTTTTGTTAATGTTTTCTTTAAAGTGTTACTAAACCCAGGACCCTGCATTCACTATATCTGGTCTCCCACAGTACACAGAACATGGAAATACAATTATTTTAGTAAATATAAACTGCTAAATACATTTCTCATCAGCACTATATAGAAGCCTTGTAGCTTCTATCAGTTCCTAGTGAAGCTTGTAGGAAGCGTTTTCATGCTGCACTAAGCTGTCCTATCAGGATCCAGGACCCCTGACCCTCTGTCTGGACAGTGCTGATTGGTCCTGTGCTGATCACATGCATTCGCCCAAGAAAAAAAAAAACTCTCTAGCAATACACACCAAACTGAGCATGTGCAGCCTGACTCCAAAGGCTCTGTCTTATCCGGACATGTTCTGAAGTCAGTGGAAGAAGGGGAGGATCTGTGCATAAAGGATCAAACACCCTTTTTACACAATGCAGAAGATGAACCCCTTAGGTTCCACAGTGAGTATAACAAGCATGCTATGCTGCATATACATACTGATTTTACTGTTGTGGGTTTAGTAACACTTTAATGCAGGGATCCTCAAACTACGGCCCTCCAGCTGTTGCGGAACTACACATCCCATGAGGCATTGTAAAACTCTGACATTCACAGACATGACTAGGCATGATGGGAATTATAGTTCCTGAACAACTGGAGGGTCATAGTTTGAGGACCCCTGCTTTAATGCTTCGTATGACTGTCGTACGTTAAACTTTTTCCAAAATCGGTTGTTGGAGGTTGTGTCTAGCGTAATGACATGAGTCAAGTAATCATCCAACAAAGCCGAACATAGTGAGGTGTTACTAACATATAACAAGGAAGTTCAGGTGAATGTGATTTGTGAATTATGAACACAGGTTTGCACGACCGAGCACTTCCTGGATTCCAAGCATGCGTGTTTGCACTTCCAACTTTTTGCTGGCCAACTTCTGTACACAAAGAAGCCAACGCCTTGTTGGCCAACAAAAGTTTTCTAGTTTGCTCAGCCAACTTCTGTTGTACGATTGTTGAACGCCGGCTGCTGTAATCGCGCATACTAACAGTCGGATTAGCTGTTGTACGACTGTTGTTGTACGACCGCCAAACCATGTGTATGGGCCATAAGTCCCATCTTGCATCATTGTTTAGAATGCGTTTGCATTTTCATGCATTTTTGTGAATTTTTTTAATGCATTTTTGATACATTTTTCATGCAGTTTGCATGCATTTTCCATGTGCTACCTTTGAAGTTGACTGGATCAAAAACTTCCACTGTCTCACCAATGCCAAGTCACACCGAAGACAAATGCACAGGTGTGAACAGGCCCCATGGCAAACAATAGTGTAGTGCAATGCCACGCACATTTTTCACTTGCTACACAATTTACATGTTAAAGAGGGAAATTGGTATGCAGGTGAACCAGTTTGTTCTGAATGCCAAGACGGTGGTCTTTCTTGATGAACATTTTTATTTGACAGAAGAGGGCAAGGGAGATGTATCAGAAACACAAGTAAAATTATATAAAAGTAGTATCACCAAAACATCTGCAGCAGCTTATATGCAACAAGGATACAAGGATATTTTGATGGTACTGCTTTTATTTCCTGAAATGTTACTCTAATGTAGAATTATTCTTTTGGGCAAAATGTACAAAAGACATGGGGATGTTTTAAGCCTTTTGGAACGACTTACACACTACATTGTGCAAAAACAGCTTGAAGTTGTTGAGCGGTAGTGAAATTGGCGCCTTTTAAGGCATCATCTGATATGTCAAGAACAGCTGTTTACTGCTGTGCTGGGATTTTTAAATGGCTTCTTCTGTTTTCAGATCTCATTATGTATTTAGTAGCCAAAGTTACTAATGATTCTTTCAATAGTCTTTAGTGCTGTTTAGGGGAACAAGACCAATAGTTGCCACCTGTGTGGGTGTTAATAAACGCATTTTAAAAAAAATGTGGTATTTGGAAGTTTATAATAGGAGACTAAAGCTTGCCATGCCTAAACAAGTGTATATGTATATTTAAAAAAGGGACATAAAACATCAAAAGTGTTGTTATAAGTGGATTTTTTTATGGCTAGGATCACATTTGAGCAACAGCTTCTTCAAGCATTTTTAATGAGTTTTTTTATACTTAGACCCATTTTCAGATGTAAGTGTTTTTGTTTGGCCCAATGGAAACAGGTTACTAGGAGGAGGAGACACAAGGAACACATATTACTTTTTCAGGCACTCTTGTTTCAAAAAGAATGATGTTGCCCCAAAGAAGCACCTGTATTTCTGGTACCTTGGTGTGACAAGGTGCAGCACGTTGCTCAGATGTAGACAGGCCCTATAGATTAAAATAGAGATCCTGTTGTCAAACAAAAATCTCAAAACAGCTGTCTTGTGCCTGAAGGAAAGCAAACCTCAGGCTTACTTTTACTGCTCAAATACCTGGTGGGTACTGTTATACACAGAGGTTAGTGTGGTTACGTTTAAAGTGATTGTAAACCATCACTTTGTAATACAGCCGTTCAGCTTAAAATAGAAATAAAATGCAAAACATTTTTGTATCGATATAAAAAAAAAAACATTATAGATACTGTTTTATCACTTTTGTATAAGTGATTGCATTCCCCCTGTTCCCAGCTGCATAAGAGCTAGGGGGAGGAGAAGCAACAGCACACCAAGCTTTCCAATGCAGTGGGGCGTATCAGGACAGGTCTGATCATTGGAGGAGAGCATATTGAGTTCACAGCATAGGTAAAGATCTGGCCATGGTGTGCTCTCCTGCTTAGGCTCCATGCACACTGGACGCTATCTGGGCTCTCTGGGCATCGGGCAGGAGACGCTGCTTAGAAAACGTTCTTTTGCAGCGTTTTGTAAGCAGCGTTTATCGGCGTTGGCGTTTTTGAGCGTTTTATTTTTTTACTTCATTAGCTTCCATTCACTACAAAAAACACCGGACGCCAATAAACGGCCGTTTAGCGGCGTTTATGAGCATTAATCGGCACTTAGCATTTTTTTGTGGTCGGAACAACAACTTTTGGACGCCAATTCAGGGCGTTCAGATAACAGCCCAAAAACGCTACTGCTGTTGAACTACAATTAACGTCCATGTGTGCATGGACGCATAGGATAGCATAAAGGGGCGTTTTTGGGCTGTTAAAAAAACGCCCAAATGACCAAAAAACGGTTGTTTGTCAGCTACAGTGTGCATGGAGCCTTAATGTGGTCAGTTTTTAATAGGAAAACAAGGGGACTAGCAGGAACAGCAGAGATTTCCCACAAAGGAAGCAATACAAAGAGAAAATAATACTTTCTCATACAAGTACATGGTACAGCAGGCACATATCAGGAATATGAAGTGCTTTAAGGCACTCTTCCATAATCAGTCCGTTTGACAAATTGTTAAGGATTTTTACTGTACCCTCACAAGAATCATACCCTATTTTCTTTTGAACCACTCCATCATATATGCAACAAATACAGTATGTGACATCCGTAGAGGGGCCAAGGCAGATACTGTAGCACAGTGGTTCTCAACTCCTGTCCTCGGGACCCACTAACAGGCCAGGTTTGCAGGATAACTGGAATACATCACAGGTGATATCATTTGCTGCTCAGTGATTGCAGCATTCTAGTCTGCATCTCCCCAAGGTAATACTTAAAATTTGGCCTGTTAGTGGGTCCCGAGGACAGGAGTTGAGAACCACTGCTGTAGCATGACATCAGCAGATTTGCCCTTATACTGCTGAGAAGGATCTGAAGAATCATCATGTCCCATGGCCTGGCAAATCAATAGGGTTGCAAACAAGTGCTCCACCCTAGAGAGATGGGTGCAGACATAAAAAAACTGTTGTCTCTGTCCCTCTTTAATAACCAGAAGCATTGTGGCAAAAATAGGAGGAGGTCTCCACAAGTCCACCTGAAATAAGTAGTTAGTAGTTAGTTGCAACTACTATGACACTTTTTTCTGTATAACTGAACTCAATGAAAACATATACAACCTGAAATAAATGTATTGATAAAAATTACTGTACTATACATTTTTTAAACTTTGGAACGTTACATTTAATTTAAATAATAAAATAATCCTCCTATTACTACATATCTTATCAGAATATGCTAAATTTTGTCCACATCTTCACATGGGATGTTTACTCAAATACTTAAAGTGTTACTAAACCCAGGACCCTGTATTCACTATATCTTGCCTCCCACAGTACACAGAACATGGAAATGCAATAGTTTTAGTAAATATAAACTGCCAAATACCTTTTCTCATCAGCAGTATATAGCAATCTTGTGACTTCTATCAGTGTCTGGTTAAAGCTTGCAGGAGGAGTTTTCATTCTCCCCTGATTGTCCTATGAGGCTGCAGGACATCTGACCCTCTGTCTGGACAGTGCTTATTTGACCTGTGCTGATCACATGCACTCTCCCAAGAAGAAAAATAACTCTCTAGCAATACACAGCAAACTGAGCATGTACAGCTTGTCCCTTAGCCTTTGTACTATCTGAAAATGGTTTGAGGATTCTGGAAGAAGGGGAAGATCAGAGGAGACAGGATCAAACAGCTTTTTTACACAATGCAGAGGATTAACCCCTTAGGTTTCACAGTGAGTATAACAAGCATGTTTTGCTGCATATACAGACTGATTTTACTGTTGTGGGTTTAGTAACACTTCAAACCCAATACTAGTATACTTTCACACTGAGGCGGGCGGTAGCTGTAAATCGCTGCTAGTTTCAGTGGTGATTTTATGCTATTATATCGGCGCTATGGCACATTATGCAGGTGGGAGTGTGGCACTTTTAACTCCCCAGAAGGGGTTAAAAAGGGGTTAAAAGTGCTGGCACGCTGTGCTTCCAAGGCGGTGTGCAGCCGCTTTGGAAGCGCTTGCCATTGTTTTCAATGGCAGGGGCAGTGGAGGAGCGGTGTAAACACCGCTCACCGCACTGTCCCAAAGATGCTGCTTGCAGGACTTTTTGTAACACCCTGCAAGTGTACCGCCCTAGTGTGAAAGCACTCAGGTTTTTACACTGGGGTGGATGGGGGGGTGTTTTTTAGGTGCTATAAGGGCGCTATTTTTAGCCCAAAAGTGCATGAAAAATGCCCCAGTGTGAAAGGGGCCTTAATTAGCCCAATCAAAACTGTTTTTTTTTTTTAGTTTTGGATTGTGTGGGAATGGGAGAATACTAGATTTTTACTGTGGTATGTTGATCCATTGGTTGGAGTTTGGTTGACTTCCTCAGGACAGAATGGAATAAGAATTCTTTCTTGTAGGTAGACAACAAAACAGTGAAAGTTTAGAACTTCAGTCGGGATATTATTTCTGGAAGTCAGGTGAAATATCTGAAATGTGGTCACAGACAGCTAAAAATGTGGGGTAACTCTTTACTCTGTTAAAATCTATCCAAAGAAAAATAGAAAACATGGATGCTTTCTTTACTACTCATTTTAAAAAAATGTTTTTTGCTTGTCTGCCATGCTGACCCACTTGCTTGCATCCTTCGAGCCACTAGCTTTTCTTATGCTTCCCAAAACTGCTTGCTTCTTCTTAGTCAGTTGCTTACTTTAAGGCCTCATACACATGGATGTTTTTTACCGCCGCATTTTTGAGCGTTTTTTGCAGCTCTCCATGTTATTCAATGGTCCTATAAAAACGCCAACGTTTTTGAGCTGTAGATGCCATCGGCGTTTATGAGCTGAAAGCAAAACCCACGGCCACTGTGTTCTGAAGCTGCAGCGTTATGGCGTTTTTGATGAGGAGCCGGCAAAATGCTCACTAATGTGCATTAATGCCGTAGCGACGTTAACCGGCGTTTTTAGCACCGACGTTTTCAGGTTAAAAAATAGCAGGAATGTTTTTTTTAAACAAAACGCGACGTAGCGATGATGCTCACTAACGCGCATTAAAGCCGATGCAAAATGCAGACAAGATCGCTTTTTTGACGTTGATCCCAACGTTACTGCTTATTTTTTTAATACGCCCGTGTGTATGGGGCCTGAAAGTCAGTGGGTCAGAGTAGTAGCCAGGCAAGTAGCATTTTTGGCGGAGTTCAGCTATGGCAGACATCTTATTTTCTTGTGATACGTTTTTATTGTTGTCTGTGCCCCTTCTAGGTAGACGTGTCCATTTGTTCTTGTGAGTAAATTGTTTGGAAATCGAAAATCTTGCAGTGGTCAGCAGAAAAAGAGGACATCTTTTTCACTGACAACTGTCTAAGATGGGAATTCCTGTCAATTTTTAGTCTCACTTCCTGTTGCATCTCAGGGACAGAAAAATAAGGTAACGCTCTCCAAAGTGACATCGTAAGCAAATAACCTGACAGAGGTTTTAACCCTTCCCTACTCTATCTCAGCCTAGTTTCACATTGGTGCTGTAATGAAATGGTGCGAGTTCAGCTGAACTCGCACCATTTCATTCCCGCATGTCAGTCCTGACTTCAGGAGTGATTAGAGAGACATCGGTGCGGATTGCTGCACAGATCTCAATGAAAATTGCACCTGAAATTGCACCGATGCGGATGGTGCCATTTCCAGCAATTGCTGCTGACATGTCAAATCGCATGCCAAAATACACCAATGTGAACCAAGGCTAAAACAGACAAAAATTAAGGAAGTGCTTGCTATCTACAGCAGTGTATCTCAACTCAAGTCCTCAAGGCACCCCAACAGGTCATGTTTTCAGGATTTCCCTCAGATGAAACGGCTGTGGTAATTACTAAGGCAGAGTAACTGATCAAATCACCTGTGCGAAATAAGGGCAAGCATGAAAACATGGCCTTGAGGACTGGAGTTGAGAAACACTGATCTACAGCTATCCTTGTAACAATATTCACCTATGATACCTACAAACAGTAGTCCCTACAAGAGATGAATCATGTATGATCTTTTAGTGCTGCGGCCATGAATGATTTATCACAGATATGTTGTACTGTGTAGTCCCCTAATCTCCATTGTTGGTTCCCATAAGATACGACTCTTACGGTAATACTACTAGCTGATCGGTGATTGATTTGGGGCAGTTTTTACTTTCACAATATGATTCCGAAAACCACATATGTAATTGTGTCCTTTTACTGAAAGGAAAACAAGAAGCAAATGAGCCGCAAGAGCAATATTTCTTTTTAATTCTCTTAGCTAGACTTGGTAACTTTATAGAATGAGCAAAATAATACAATGAACAAGTACAAAGACTTTAATGGCCTTCAGAATGCTTTGAGAAGTGTGCAAGCTTTGAAATTGTTAGGAAGATACATGGTCACCAACGTGAACAGAAGAGACAATAGGCCTGCCAGTACAAATTGCACATAAAATCAATAATAATTTATCAGTGCTGCAATTGCTGTTTTTTTTTCTTTAACGAAAAAAAAGGGAGAAATTGCAAGACAAACTGTTTAAATGTCTTTTTCTTTGGTTTGAGATGTTTCATTTTTACAGATATAATAGAATGGTATCATTATATGTAAACATGAGACGCACAATGAGACTTGATACAATATTCATAGTTTGTCAGTTTGTCAGTGGACATTTTGATGTTTCATTCAAGAACAATTTGGGATTCTTACATTGTTTAAATGCAAAATGTAACAGTACAAATTACTGTAATGGCACTGTCACAGACATTAAAGTTTCTGATTTTGTTTCTGCAAATATGATGTGTATGTGTCGCTTGCCTGTATGAGGCTGAGCTGATGGAAGGGCTTTCCCTTACACCGTCTGTCCTGTTTTTCCTCAAGATGGTGACAGGATATAACAGGGCACGAAGTAGCACGGGTGCCTGGTTGGAGTCCTGGATGGAAGGTACTTGCAGCTTGCAGATGCGGATAGATAGCAGCAGGTGCAGGACAGCAGTCAAGCTGGTGGACTGGCAGGTAGGGGTACATGACAGCAGGTGCAGAACAGCAGGCAGCAACCAAGCTGGTGAGCAGGCAGATGCAGGACCTTGGCTGTTCAGGCAGGCAGAAGTCGGTAGCGGCCAAGCAGCAGAGGTACAGATGCGGATCCAGAGCATTGTCAGGTCTAGGCCAGGGTTGGTATCAGGCGAGTAGAGAAGGCACCAGAATGGTAGGCAAAAGGCAGAGTCAGGTCCCAACCTGGGTCAGCAACAAGGTATCAGGAATGAACTGATTCAAACACACAGAACACAGAAACAAACACAGGATCAGGTCACAGTCAGTAGAAGCTAATGACCACTCAGCAATCCTTTTGTCTCTGGAGCCACTTCCAATAGACAAGTGAGCACCAAGTATTCACACATGCTCATGCTAATGTGCATGCACGCGAGAGGACACATCTAGTTGTCACTCGAGAATTATTATGAGCATGTGCATGAGTTAGGGAACCTATAGTTGTCACTCAAGCATTATAATGAGTATGTGCACATCTTCACATACGTCTTTGTGCACAACTGTGCATACGATTTCCTTGACAGTATGATTTTGTAGGACACTAGCAAGAGTATTAATGTGAAAAAATGATAAAATATTGGCCTATCTGCATGGATTGCTTTCATTGATTGCAGAAACACTGTTATTTATGATGTAAGGAGCCTACAGAAAACGCAAAGCAAGCTTGTAAAAAGTGTCAGTCAGCTTTCTTGACATAGGGGGCCTCAAGTGTGGCTTATTGCGTTACCACTTGGTAGATATAATATTTAGTAAACATAATGCTACAGAAAGCTGTCAGAGACGTGCAACAGAATATGATCAAAGACTACTGGCATGCCACAAAGGATGGTCAGAGACTCCAAACATGCAACAGGGGATGGTGAGAGACTACAAACATGTTATAGCAGTTGTTGGAGATGAAGGGAATGTTTCAGCAGACAGTGATAGGAATCACTGCCATAATAGCTACTGGCCACTGGACAGCCATCAGTACGTGTCCACATTATGCAGACAATGATCTGGATACCTGATGAAGGACCCCACCTCATGTAAACCGGAGAGGATTGAAGACTTGGGACTGGAGTTCCACATGACTGAGGCTATAGGCAAGTAAAAAGGCCATTTATTTTTTCTTCATGCCAATGACCAGAAGTTTGGCTTTATGAAAGGAAGGGAGGCAAATAGTTGCTTTTACAACACAGACAAAGTTCCATATTTACACTCTTGCATACGTGTTTTATACACAATGCTCCTTCTTTAGAGAATCAATTGCAAATGCAATGGTAAGTTTACTGAGAACCAACATCCATCAGAAGTCCAAAGAAACAACTGACATTGCAGAACCTTGTATAATTAAGAAAGTCATTAAACATCATTGCGTCACTCTATATTCCCATTGCTTCTGGTTACAAACACAAGCTCTCTAATGTCAATGGTGGAATGCTTGCTGGCAGCAGCATAGTTAATTTTCATGGCCATTAACACAAGCCAGTGAAGTAACGAAGCAATTCTTCTAGTGACCTTTTAGTGCAACATTTGTGCGCATAATATCTGGCAAGCTCCATATTGTGTGCACTCATTGTATTGATGTGCTTATTAAAAACAGCTTAATTAGTAACTGGCTGGGCGTACAAGATGATGTTAAAGCTGTCCAGGGTAATGTGATATGGAAAAAACGATATTACATTCAATAGTTTTGCAGCTTCTTCTACTGATCACAGTCCAAGTATCAACAAGGGACTTATAGAGACTGTTCTCAAGAGTTACATACTGCTGCATGCATATCAACTGAAAAAAACATTTCATAAAGACAAGACTGCACCAGAATTTATGTAACACATAGCAGCTATCTTTTATGCAGCTTTACAATAGAAAAAGACTCAATAATTAATAATAAAAAAAAAGATTTGCTTTAACAAATGATCAGGCCACTTTGATCAATACTTGTTTTACAAATGTGTCCCAGTATATGTTAAAATAGAGTCTGTCAAGGGGGAATAACCGGCACAGCCGAGGCTCCTTTTTTAGGTATTGAGACTGCTATTGCTCAGTTTCCTGAAACAGTGAGAGTTTTGAGACACAGTATACATACAGAGCATGGCACATAGTGACCTGCATGCTCCATTAAGCACCTCTTCTTTGTGTTGTCCAAGAGTAGTCCCTAATGCTGGATGGGAGCTCTAGACATAACAGAAGAAAGCTATTCTGATAGGATAATTTTATTGGGAAATTCCATTTTCATTAACAGTGAGCTTGGAGAGTTATGCATAGCCTATAATACTTACTTGAAATTATCTCTGCTCATGTTGGGAAATAAAAAGGTGTAATAAAATATTTACAAAAATGTGAGGGCCGTTTACAACCACTTTAAGCATTGATGATGACACTGGTACCTTTAAGCTCCGATAAAGTCATTGACTCTGTGATACTTGAAGATGGCACTTTCCCTCTTTTGTCAAAGTGTAATGTGGATTTGGCCAGCACCCTCTTACCAACTTCCCTAATGAGCAGGGCCTTCTGATTCCTTCTGTATTGAATTGTAACTGTATTGTCTGCCCTCGTGTTGTAAAAAGCTGCACAAACTGTAAATCCTATATAATAATAATAATAATAGCTTCTTGTGTTAGGAGGTGGACTCCTTCTGTATACACACCCTCAGCATCCTTCCCTCTTGATCAGGCAGTAAGCGCTATCAGCATCCATGGCTCTCTCCAATGTCCTAGAATGCCTGTCGCTGTGCCCCCCCCAGGTGCAGAGGTGTGTGGTCTGTTAGCAGCCTGATGTGCACTCAGTCTTCTCAGAAACAACTTTCACACTTCTCCTCAGCCCAGGAAAACAGCAGGGAACCACTTCTCTTTGCTCCAGAGCCTTGTGGGATATGCAGTCCCCTCCTTCATGCTCGCCAAGCCAGCTCAGTCTGTCAGAACTACACCTCCCACAATCCTTGTAGTCCACATTCTGTGTGCCCTTCCATTGGGTAAATGGTGGCCTTAACACCAGGGTTGCCAACCTCCTGCATCATTTTTTACTGGCAAAACATGGAAAATTTACTGGCGGAGCACATTTTTTTACTGGCAACCTGAAAAAAACTGCACTCTATATTAAAAATTAAGACAATTGATATTTAAACATAACATGGAAACACTGACAATACCCATATCAAGTAATTTGCCTGGTTTACACTTAAAAAAGTCAGCACAGCGTGACAAATGATCAGACCCTGATATTTATAGACAGTTGTAAAAATCACTGATTTTTACAAACTGTCAGTAAATTTACTGCCGGTTGGCAACCCTGCTTAACACTGGCTGTACAGAGCTCGACAATAAGAGTCTCTGCCCGTAGCTGCCTATGTAAAAGTATCCTCTGCTGCACAGATACAGAATCCTTTTCCTTTCAAAGCCAAAGACTGGACTACACCTATATTGAAAAAATATTGAGGCTGTCATTGCAGAACCAACTTGAAAGAACTAATTTGTTGGCTGTTTTGTGTAACAAGTATGTATATCAGGAGTTTTGACTTCACTCACTACATGTTTTTTACAGGTCTTTGGCTAAAATGTAGAGAAGCCACAAGTGCTACCAAGTAAATAAATATTTCAAAAGATGGTCATCAGTTGTAGCCTACACATCTCTCAGTACAGGTTTCCTTCGGTTTTTTGCTTGTTTCCCTGTTTATGCATCAGTTGCTTATGCAGACATGTAGATGGAGTTTTAATATGAGCTGAGATTCACTGAGGGTCTGTTCACACAACATGCAGTCAGACAACACTGGGCGGCTATTCCAGTGCAGCCCCACCTCATTAGGATGCAAAATGCCTTGTTTCCCTATTGTGCCCAGTTCACATCCCTGCGTTGCTGTGGTATGCAGGCAGTGTGCGCTAAAAGAAAGCACTGTGCAGTGCGCGGCTATCGCACAAATGGCAATTGAAGTTTAAGAAATGCCTGTGGGACACCTCATAAAAGTTTGTTTAAAAAAAAAAGGAGATAGGCACATCATCGCTGTGCTGATCTTGGCTAGACTGCACCGCACACCAGCTACTGCATTGCAATATAGTGGCTAAGGAACCTTGTTTAATATGTCACGTTATTTATATTCAGACTACAACAGTTTGTATGCAAGGTGAGACATGCCATAGAACTGTCTGCCATTAGGCGGTGCACAGGGAAACATTTTTTTTTTAGTCTTTAATGGAGCTGATAATTAATATAACATGACACTATTTATTTATTTATTTACTTTAAGTACTTATATAACGTCATCAATTTATGCAGCGCTTTTACATATACATTGTGCTTTCATATCAGTCCCTACCCTCAAGGAGCTTACAATCTAAGGTCCCTAACTCACATACATACACATACTAGGGGCAATTTTAGACAGGATCCAATTAATCACTATAATGTATACCTTTTTCTAAATATGCAACATTTTGGAAATTAAAGTCATGCCCCTTTTAATTGTGCTTACCTCCATTTAAGTTGTGAAAAAAAGTAAAAGCAACCATGGCTGCGCACTTTAAAACATACTAGCCCAAAACCTAATGCCAGATCACTCAAGCATGAATTAGGTGAATTCTGCAAGGACTTCTCTGCTTGCTTCTACATAAAGAAGGTCAGATTATTAGAAAAAAACCCAAAATGTTTTGGAAGTACTCGCAAAGCGTGAAGTTAAAGTAATTTCTGTCTCGCTTAACAAATGGACCTTGAACAAAGAAATCATTGCCTGCATGTCATCAGAACTTATTTAGCCACCGGCATTAAAAATGATTCATAAATTCCAGCTCAACAGTAAAAGAATAGAGACAGACTGACTTTGGAGTGGCCTGCAAATGCTTTTAGATGCAGATAGTAGATGGAGTTCACTTACAATGACATTTATGTTGTAGATTCAGAGCTGGCAAGCAGTGATATTTATATTGCTGCTTTCATGACTAAGCTCTTCTCATTTCATTGATGTTAATTAACTAGCATTGTTATCAGGGCTCATCTTATTTTCAAAGAATATAGGACACTCTAAAGATATATCCATTATCAAAAAGGGACTTAAATTTGAGGCTCATGGAAGGTGGACAAAAATGCTTTAAGGTCTGTCAACAAATTTGATGAAATGCAAGACGTCCTTCATATAAAGCCCCTCTCTGAGATAAAAATGCCACCCTCCCACCCCCTCTAAGTGTCCTTTTTAATTTACATGACATAGCAGTCACGTGACACAGATGGCCCAAGTCTTCTTCACTTTTGTTTACATCCTAGGGGATCCTTCTTCAAGTGTCCATGCCAATGAAAAAATATTTTTTTTACCTGGAATGGTGGCCACTGCCATGAATTTTGATATCCTACCACAATTAAAATAACTAAATGGCATGTCTCTTTTGGAGTCAAATGCCAAAAGCAGCCTTTTATTAACAACATACAAAATAAATAGAAACATTAAACAATAGTCCAATAAAACCCCCATATAGTTCTTTAAAGGCACATTATTGAGACCAAAGCATTTGTATGTGCAAACCCCGATAGGCCCCCAGCTGCACCACATCTTCTTGGGGACAATTCATGACCACTTTAAGGCAGATACTGCCTATATATACTGCTTAATAAAAACATGACATATCTGCCATAAATAATGAGTCTTAGAGTTGGTTCACACAGGCACGAGTTGTCAGGCTACTTAAGTTGCCTGACAAGTCACGCTCCATGCATTGCAATGGAACCATTCTAATAGGACGACTCAAGTTGCTCCAACTTAGAAAAAGGTTCCTGTACTGCTTTGGGGGTGACTTCAGGTGACTTGCATTGACTTCTATTACAGAAGTTGTTTGCAAGCCATGCTGAAGTCGCGCTGTTCGGGGCCACGCTGAGTCGCCCTGCATTTTGGATCGCCCCTGTGTAAACCGGCCCTTACCATATTTCCAATATAGTATTTTTACCTGTTAGTGAACAAGGCAGCAAGGCTGAAACGCGTTTACATCTGCTGTCTGTGTCTTTTATGGAGAATCAATACATTTTGAAGATTTTAAAGAGCGAGCAAGGAGCTGCGGATCATCTTTTCTCATGATTGTTACTGCAGCTGTGAGACTGGCTTTGCACACCCAGGTAGCTCTAAACAATTTTCTGATCATATTGGGTAGTAGCACCCTAATTCTGCTCTATTTTCTTTATCTGTTAGCTCTTGTTACTTATTTTCTTTTTTTATATAATTTCTTTACCCTTGTACTTATTTCTTTTGTGTTTGCCACTGCTATAATCTAGATAGGCTTGGGTTGGTTGTCTGGCTACTGTTGTATTTTTTTTCTTTGATGTGGTTTGCCATATATCTGTTTATCGGCGAGAGGTGCTTAGGGCGCTCCAGTTTCCGGATGGTGGAGGTTGGTAGCCAGGTGGTGTCCTTAGGGCAGCTCTTGGACAGAAGAAGCAGATCTGGAGGTATAAGGGGTAGAAGACAAGGTGCCTCTAAGTGTAATAAGTAAAGGATTTTATTGGTGCACACACAGTTAAAAACACTTACAGTGTAGAAGATAAAACATGCATAGGATCTAATATAGTGTGGATACACATTCTTCCATCTGAGTGGAGCAGTTTGTTCCTGAAGAATAAGAACACAGAGAAAGCCTCTAAGTGCAGCAGTGGGTGGTCAGTGCAGGCGCACAGGGGGTTAACACTTACAGGATGATGGTAAGATTCGAGCGTGTGCTGTAGTATTAGATTTCCTTGTTCCTCAAGCCTATGGAGGGTGGATGTAGCCGGCCTGCAGCTGTCACCAGGGTCCAATGGCGTGCTGGTGTGTGGGGAACTGGAGGAGACTTCCTGGTGTTTCTCCGGCTGGAATGAGTATCCACACTATATTAGATCCTATGCATATCTGATCTTCTACACTGTAAGTGTTTTTAACCGTGTGTGCACCAATAAAATCCTTTATATATTACAATTAGAGGCGCCTTGTCTTCTACCCCATATATCTGTTTACCACACTCTGTATCTGTATCGTAAAATATTCTGTATCTATAAGAAAATAAAACAATACAAAATGCTAACAAAATAAAAAAAGGAATACCATACCTGATATGGGCCACCCAGTCATTTCAGCTACACAAACCAACCAATACCCCACCTCACTGCTATGACATCACATTACCACATCATAATCAGGTAAGTGTCTTCTCCACACACATACTACAATATGCTTCACCCTTTGTGCCCAGCCTATACTGTAAGTCCTAGCCATGCAGGCCCTCTGTCTATACCCCCAGCTCTTCTGCTTAAGCTTTTCCTTTGTAATTTACTCACTCAGAACAAGTATGTAGATTAAGGGATGCATATATATGGAGAGTGTATATATTGCTTCTTCCTCTTCATTGTGTACAGCTGCGCTCCCATTCATTAACGTCTGTGCTGCAATGTGTAGCAGGTGTGCCTAAAGAGGAACTCCAGGCTCTTGCAGAAAAAAATAGACGTCAGTAGCCACAAATACTGTAGCTGCTGACTTTTAATATTAAAGTGGATGTAAACTCGATACATGAAATTTGAGCTGGGCACATATAGCTGCAGTGTGTTCTTATCTCTCTTCAAAGTCTCTTCAAAGTCCCCTGGCTTTCTCCTGCTCTGTTCTTCTGTTATCAGCATGATAACTTCTGACAAGTTGTCCAGCAAATGTGATAAAACCAGCCTGAAATTTGTGTTGGGGCAGTTGTTATAAATAGATTAGCAGAGAGCTGATCTAGTCATAGGACAGCTTTGCAAGTCTCTGTGTGGAGGAGGATGTGTGCCTTTCCTCCAATCAGCTGTCTTGGCTGTATGCCCACACTTCACTTTCAGTGCGCAAAAGGAAGAGAAAATCTTTAACACAATCTGAACTTTCCAAAGAATATACTGTATAACGCTGACAACAGCACATATGCATGTAAAACTTATGTAGGGAGATTTGTTTCATCTCTGTTCATCCAGGAATCCAGTGGCGCCTTCACTTGAGACGATTTTTCAATCAGCTATCAGGTGCTGCTGCCCCCATCTCCACTAAGGGAAACCTTCACAGCCGGTTCCCTACCGTGCATGCACAAATCACATGAGAATGGGCCGGCTGTGGGGGAAGGAGGAGGGGGGCCGAACTTCCGTCTGAGTTTGTTGTGGTCAAAATCAGGTATCCGCACCCCCCAAAAAGGTGCCAAATGTGGCAGCAGAGGGGGGGGGGGGGGAGACAGACAAGTGGAGCACCCCCTTTTACCAATCAGAAAGATCCATGATTAGAGGGGAGCTTGTCATGTGACTTTGACAGGTCAGTACATTTGATTGGACTCTTCTAGTCTTATGGTCCTGACAGAGCACAGATCGCATATGTAATGCACATTGCCATGCTTTATGATTGTGCAGGTTTTTTGCTGTGCAGCCATACCACTGCTTTTTAAATTAGCCTCCGAAGAGCTCTGACTTATTCTGACCCTACTGTTTTGCGTGTTTGCTCAATTCCAGTGTTTCAGGAAGGTTTGAAGAAGTGAGGCAATGAGCATTTTCAGAAGGAGGTCAGGAGCTACAGACTACGTATTACTCCTTTTAAAGTGATATTTAACTGGTTTTAATAATGATCTCTTTAGTCTTGCAGATTGTGAGCATATTTGACGCTATTTGACAATACAGCTTGTTAATTGTTAGCAAGCACGGGAGATAAGCATCCTCTTAAAAATTCCTGATCAGATCTGCTTTGCAGTATCATAAAAAAAAACACTTTTCTTAAACTTTAATGGAGAAGTGTGTGCAGATATAGTAGCTATTATCAACAACCTAGTGTGCTTCGTTTAATGAGATTGATTTTCTTAAGGAGTAGAGCCTGTTCACTTAGCAAAATGAATGTTCACCTAGCTTGGTTGATAAGATAACGCTGTGTTCAATTCATGCATCTAAGCATGTTCAAACAAAAATCCTTTTATTTTTTCTATTTTCAATTTCAGATGATTTCAGATGATTTGGTATTCAAGGTAAAGACAACTTCTACATATTGACTAGGATATGCAAACATACACTTTGCTAAGTCAACACTCTGTACTCTTTTAGTAAAGCAACCCTAAAGAATCAACAGCAACCAATCGGAAATGTTATGTCTTCTATTTGTCATCTGATATCACCTATTCATTATTTAGAGCACATCATTGCTCTATCCTCCATGCTTTTAGAATCTTGCATGCCCTTTTTCATTAACGATATTATACAAAGGTACTAACATAGCAACAGTTAATCTAGGTATCAGAAATAAATATAACTACATGTATGACACGTGCCTGAGCTAACAGCAGTCACACATGTTAGCAATTTTCAAAAGCATATGGTATATGTGACAAACATATAAACACATTCATATCAGCTTTAAGCACTGAGGAATGTCCCCAGGTATGCCTTTTCTATTTTTTTGCACAACACATAAACCAGTTAGCACAGCATCCTGTGCCTTACAGTGTCAAATATTATCCCTCCTGAATTTATTGCACATTTTATATACAGCTGTGTCGCTGCAAGAATGTCTCACTTAATGCATTTTGAATGATATGTGAGCCTTGGTATGTAATGGCTGCCATTACTCTGCATGGGCAATAAGTATCACTCACATTTCTACCTCTTGTTGTCTCGGGGAATAGGATAACAGAACTGCTGTTGAAAACCATTATATGAAATCTATCATGTAGTCTTTTTGGGCATGCAATGTACTACTTTTAAAAGGGCAAAGTATACATTACTTTATTTGCTTTATTTGCTATATATTATCAATTTTTTTTATAATTCTTTGGCTGTCATTCAACCTCGAGCAGACTGTGATATTAATTTACTAAGATATTAATTTACTAAATGAGTAGATATTAAATAAGTAAGTCAATTCTCATTTTGCAATAAGAATAATTATTTATCTTAGTGAAGTAAGTGACGTTTATTTACTTTGAATACCCAATCACAGATAATTTAAGACAGTGGTTCTCAACTCCGGTCCTCGGGACCCACCAACAGGCCAGATTTTCAGTATTACCTTGGGGAGATGCAGACTAGAATACTGAAAACACTGAGCAGCAAATGATATCACCTGTGATGTATTTCAGTTATCCTGCAAACCTGGCCTGTTAGTGGGTCCCGAGACCGAAGTTGAGAACCACTGATTTAAAGCGGTAGTAAACCCTAAAATCAATTTTTACATACAGGTAAGCCTATAATAAGGCTTACCTGTAGGTAAAAAGAATATCTCCTAAACCTGCATGGTTCAGGAGATATTCGCCCTGCATGCAGCCGCTGACATTAGCGGAGCATGCGCTCTGACGATCCGGCCGAGGCAGCCGGCAACTCAGAGCTGGCTGCCGGTGCGAAGAGCTCCCGCGCGCATGCGCGGGAGTGACGTCACGCGGCTCCGGCCACTCACAGCGCCGGAGCCGCGTACCCGGAAGACAGAAGAGGACAAAGATGTCAGCGTCCTTAGCGCTGACCGACTCGGGCATCGGGGGCCTCGTTCTAAGGTAAGTATTTCATAATATGTTAGTATGCGATGCATACTAACATATTATGCGATTTTCTTGCAGGATTTTTTTTTATTTTTATTTCTGTCAGCGGGTTTACTACCGCTTTAAGAAGTATATTGTCCTGATCTTGATTGGATGAACAAGATTAGTTATGTAGCTTGGTGTAGCTTGGGGCAGAGTTGTGAATTGGCTTGTATAAAGGGGTGAAGATGCTTGTGACATAATTGACCTTATATGACCAGGATTTGGAACAAACCAAGTGCATCCCTACTCCTAACTTTCCTTAGTCAGCTGACAACTTTACTTTTGCTTCACTGAAATGCCAAGCGGTGTTATCAGTCCTGTCCAGTTCTCCCCTGATTGATTACAAAACACCCCTATGTTATAAGATAAAGACAGGGGATGTGTTCTGCAGTCCAGCAAGGGAGAACTGGGCATGGCCTATAATATCCCTTCAGATTTCAGTTCCACAAAGGCACTATGTTATCAGATTTGGAATCTCACCGGATTTTTAAAATCAACTTGTATTTTCTGCACTAGCAGAGTATTTAAAGGGATAAAAAATGAGGAAATGTACACTTTAACCATAGAGATGCTGAAAAAGAGCATGTCTGGCATTACTATTAAAGCGGAGGTCCGCCGACTCCCGCCGTTGCTTAAAAAATTAAAAGTCAACAGCTACACATACAGTAGCTGCTGACTTTTAACTTTAGGACACTTACCTATCCTGGAGTCCAGCGATGTTGGCACCGCAAACCAATCTTCGGATCGGTGGACGAGTGCTGCCTCCGCCATTGCTGGTAAGGGAACCCAGACGTGTAGCCCTTCGGCTTCACGGCCGGGTCCCTAGTGCGCATGTGCATTGGCGGCGGCGGAGGAGAAGGAGGGTGCCTGGCTGCTGACGGCCGTGGCCCTGTGCTCCCGGATGTGTGGAAAAGGACACCCGTCAAAGACAGGTGTCCCCTTCCCCCTCCCCCCAAAAGGTGCCAAATGTGACACCTGGGGGGGAATCCGACCAGTGGGACTTCCACTTTTGGGTGGAACTCCGCTTTAAAGTGAAGCTGTACAATTGCATGTATAGAGCTTACCCTCAAAAGTGCTGTTTGTTGTGTTGGGCCCTGTTCCCATGACTCTGTGAACAGCTTCACACATTATGACACACCTGGCTAAGTAAGAAATGTTTACTGCGTATATCTGTATATACACCCCAATGACTCAAGGGGCGTAGACACTAGGATTGACACAGCAACTGGTTAAGTAACAGCAAAAAAATATATTGTAACAAGGTAAACAAAGAATAAATATACCATAATGACAAGGCAATTATACTGCAGCAGCAAACAGTATACAGTAATGACAATAATTAAGCAATAGTAGTAATATGCTACAGCAACAATAATTGTTATAAAATACAACTCCTCCTAAACCTGTATAGGGCAACAATATACAATGGACAAAATTATGCTGCAGCTGTGGCTGTGTGCTTCAGGGCACCACAACAACAGTCATATTTTACCCTGTACAGCCATATTCCCTAATGTAAGGCCATGTGCCCTTATGCCATTGGAATCCTATTGATTTTGGCCTGTTGCAAATGAGATGACAGCCATGAGAAGCTGAATCTCTCAGTAGCAGAGATTTAATCGCCAGTGTAGCCCTAGGATGACTGAAAAATCATTTATATTGCCACTGTGACCTTTCTAGTGCATGTTACAGAAGGAAGGGAAGTATCTGAGTAATCGATATGGGAAATGCTGACATTTTCTAATTTTTTTTAAAATTAGGGTCACAGTCTCATGAAAGATGTACCTTTCTTAAATAGTGATCTGTAGTAGACAGAAAAAAATAGTTTCTATAAATGTGTTTATCTTGAACCTGTGGAGGTTTTTAGATATGAAAACTGACCCCTAAGCTGCTTATTGCATCTTAGAATATTCACCTGTGTTTTTCTAGCAAAATTGGAATGTGTTGCCCAATGCAAGAACAAAACAATTTGCCTTATGTCCTTTGGGTTTAGTTCACCCCAATGCTGTGTGCTAAAAAAAAGGCCATGTTGCATTTGTTAAGTGTATTCTGATGCATTTGCAGGCCAAAAAAATCATGTGCAATAAAAAAAAAGCACTGCAATGTGGTTTAACAACACACAATCACAATGTGCATGTTATGCACACAATAACACACGCTGTGTGTTGTGAATGGGCCTTAAATTTTATAACATCATAGGTAGCTGTTTTTTTAATGGAAATGCAGTATCATTTCTTTTCTACAAAACACAGATGTTTTTTATTCATTCCAGTTAAAACTGCTGGCCGCATTCCTTTCTGGAAAACACGTACTGCTAAATTGCCTAGATGCCTAGCATCAGGCTAACATGCATTTCAAAGATAAATTAGATAGTTTTTAAAGTGGCTGTATTTTGCTGCTCTCTGGTTTTTGAAATGTAATTGGTTTGCAGTCACATTCAGTGAAAGGATTTAGTAAAGAGATGCATTACTCTGTACAAACTGTATCTGTGGACCCCTTCGCACAGTAAGGATGGATTCCATTTCAACAATGCTTTAGTATTTGGGGGGGGGGGGTGAAAGTCTGCTAATGAAGTTGGTATTAGGAAATATATAGGTTTTTCTTTGTAATAAAGGCTAATGTTAATTATATATATTTAATAGTTTCAATAAAGTCAATGCTGGAAAGAAAGACTATGTAGTTAAGGGTTTAGACATTTTATTAGCATTATCTTTTTTTCATGGTTTCATTTTTGCTTGACAAAGGAGCTTGTTCAGTACTATGATTCAGAGACTAATGATTAGAGGAAGCATATACTGGCATATTTTACGCACTCCTCCCTCTAAACGGGTGAGATATTATTTCTTCACCCTGGCCTGGAGAGAGCAATGTGCGTGTATATTTGTTGCCTGTGGTTGTATGTGTGGTTGTTCACTGTTTATTTGTCTTTTATTGTCGGCCGGTTTGGATTGCCCATATGTATTCTATTACTGATTCTGTTATTTCCAACAAAGGCTTGTTGGTAGTTTACCCTTGTATTATCTTATTGTTCATTGCTGTTGGGCTCTGCGTAGCTGACCTATTGCCACCACCCTTGTTTAGATGGCAACTGTTTTTGTATGTTTAACAAAGAACCTAAATAAACACCTTTTAAAGATTGGATGCTATGAAGTAGATTATTTTGTTACATCGGTTTATTTTGGGGAGCTAGTCACATTTAGCTGGATTGTTCTGTTATGTTGAAGATATTTCACCACTTATCCAAGTATTTTCTTCATTTCTAATGAGCGCCAGGAACATACCCCACCATTTATAGTCACAGGAATAGCTCATTCACCTTTTTTATGCCCACTTTGGACAGTGGTGACAACTGGTTTGCAAGAGGCATGAAAGAGGCCATCTACATCATACTACCATTCCTAAACAGGGATGGAAACCTTCACCTGTCATCCATATATAATACAATTGTAACATCTTTACCCTGGCAATTTTACAACAATATACTCCTTCAACCATGTAACTTGAACAACTATTAATTGTTTCAGACTTCATGACACCATAGAGACTGGCTCATGAAAATTGACCAGGGTGGTTTCACACTACCCATCATTTTCTTTGACAATCACAATTTGCCTTCACACACTAAATCAGTGGTCACCAAGCTTTTGGAGCTCACGGACCATTAAACTCACAATTTTGAATCCCGTGGACCACTAACATGAATTTTACATGCACAATGCTCCGGCTCTCTGTCGCCCTCCTCTGTATCACTTCTGGCTTATACACATGATGCTTCTACTCTCTGCCATCTTCTGCCTTTCCTGTTCACACTCTGAATCATACTGCTGCCTTATACAGATTTGTCTTTGAATCTCACCTCCTTATCCAGCCATGTGCTCAAGCTCTGTGCTCCCTCCCACAGTCTGTGACCAGTGCTGCCATTGGAAGTCCCCTCCTTCTTCACTTCCCGTTCTCTGCACTACACCTGGTGCCTCCCTCTGAGTTCACAAGAGACAGACCTACAGGGGTATCGGATTACAATGTGTGCTGACAGTATTGATTGTCAGCACACACTGAGAACAACACTGGAAACAACATTGGGTGGTATACATCTGCCACAATGTTGATTTGTGGCAGAACCCCCGGAGTCCGCCAAAATTTTCTCATGGACCATCAGTGGTCCACAGACCACTGATTGGCGACCACTGTACTAAATGAATGGTCATTGGCATTAAGTGAGTTAAGCTGGCGAGGTAAATGAGGAAACCCGCCACCGGGACATTGTATTTTCACAGTTGCACCCGCAACTGTCATAATACATTGATAAGTGGCTGCAGCTGCTGATCAGAAAAGTTTTCCAACCTTTTCTTTTAACAGAAGTGAATAAAATGATAGACTTCCATTGAACAGGGATGGTCACACACTGATTGAAATTTGGCTGGTCCCTGCTGAAGCAGCCAAATTTCAAGCATCATATGAACAGCTTTAATGGTCCAGCTGTAAATGCTGGAATATGTAACTGACACTCATTGGAAGACATGCTCCAAATACTCTAAATACAAATGTCTTTATAAAACTATTACATAAAGATTTATGCTATTACATAAAGATTTTTGCAAAGACAACATATTAGCTTCAGCCGGCCTTTTGACACTTTGGTGGGCTAGAGCACATTCTTGCTGGGTTTCAAGCAAGATTTTGTCTTGCACATACTTTTTTTTGTTTTTTTAAGTCTTTGGTATTTGTGGAGCTGTGAGTAAAGGGGACCTTCCATTTTTAATAGAAAGTCAACTTTAACTGTCTAATTTTGTGGATTTTTATGTATTACATTGTAAATAGACTCTGCGTTCCAAATTATGGTACCATTGGCTCATAACTTGTTTTTCCTATTTCTCATGGTCACATACAGTGCTGAACTAGTATATAACATGTCACTGATAGAGGGAATCTGTAAATAGTTAAACAAGACCAAACTGTGAGACTGTAAAGCAGGGATATGCAATTAGCGGACCTCCAGCTGTTGCAAAAGTCCCATCATGCCTCTGGGTGTCATGCTTGTGGCTGTCAGAGACTTGCTATGCCTCATGGGATTTGTAGTTCTGAAACATCTGGAGGTCCACTAATTGCATATTCCTGCTGTAAAGGAAGCACCTTTATCTTGCTTACTATTGTTTTCAATGGCTCCCAGAGCCCCTGAAACTCCTGTGAATATATCAGCTTCCTGTGCATGGTCTATCTCAGTTTGAAACTGAGATAGACCATATATTTTTAAATTTGGGATTGTGTGGTAACAGACAACTGCTGGAGAGGTAAAGCACTTGGCAGCTGTCTGTTCTAGTGTGAATTTGCCCTTAAAGAATAAATCCATTTAAAGTGAAACATATTCATCGAATTGATGATGAGCATGTGTATTCAGAAATGTAGCTTAGCTCTGGAGTAGCAGATCAAAGAAAATAATGCAGATTTATTGATAAATAAGTAATACCATTCTTTGTCACTAAATAAATGCCTGATATTCTCTGCACATTTCTTTAAATTCTTCCCACTGTCTTAAATGGGCAATTGCACGTATTTTGTCGTAAACATAGATTTTTTTAAAACATTTCACAAATGGTTCACTTTTTAGCAGTTTGTATGGTTATTTTTGATGCTTGAAAATCAAATGTTGAAAATACATGTTAAAAAAATAAATTTGTATTTCCATAAAACTTTGCAGTCCAATTACAACGTAGCAGCCTGTAAACACTGACATTTACAGAGACTGTAAGCAGACTGGTTTTAGGTATAAATTTGGTAAATCATCCTTTTATGGTTTTTGGAAATCTTACAGCCCAATTAGTGGTCAGGAAACACTTTTTATAGAAATTCTCTCTTTTTTTACAGATAATAAATACAGAGACAAGCCTGTGAACAGATTTATTTACATTGTATGGGTGGCCGTAAGAATTTCAGTTGAGTACCCATCTGGATAACTTTTAGTGTGTCTTCTAAATGGCTACATACGGTATAATAATTCCTATAGACTTGCATATAATTAATACAAAGCAACAGTATATATGCTATATGTTACAGATGGCCCTTACATTTTTTTAAAAAATATAGGTAAAACAAATAATAATGATGTAAGTGAGATCTGCAATTCAAGACCCATCATGCATGCCCATTACAGGAATCCAGAATAAGGTGGCCTACCTTTTTACTTTAAACTTGTATTAGGCAGTACACGTTATGTGCGTTGGTGTGCTGCAATGCCATATATTCTGACTGGCACCTCAATCCACCTTCATTACAGTGATTCGCAAAGCATTGTAACTACTGTGCGTTGTAGTGTGCCGCAGTGTTTAAAATAGCGCATACTCCTTTTTAACAGGCTCCAAACATGTAAATGGGCCCATGAAGTGTATCTGCATTTAAAACATAAACAAACAATAAATGGGTAAATGTTGTATGGGTCTCCACTAGGGTGATTCATGCTCTCTGTTTGTCCATTTTTGCTGAGACAGAAGTTATAGGAACTCATACTTGTCAATGGAACAAAATGTGAGGGTAGGTCTTCCAATGGGACACCTGTTCTGGTCACAGTTGCCTAAGGGGGTATTTTCCCAAGTTGTGTATAGATTTCTCCTCACTTCTTGTGGTATCTCTGTGTATTCTAGTGTCCCCTTTAAACCTAATTTCTATAACCTTTTCCTACAGGTGGTCTGCATCCTGGTTCTGTAGTTATTTAATGGTTTCACTGGTTGTGACTTTTCTTCCCAGCACCAAAGGGTCCTCTATCAGAACTGCAGTAGAGGCAGGCCAGGGGCTAGGCCTTGGCTGCTCAACCACAAGTTCAATTATGCCTCTGCCTTTGAAAGTCATGCATGTAACTGTCAGCCTTGCAATGCCTCATGGGACTTGTAGTCCTGCAACAGCTGGAGGTTCACAGGTTGAGCACCCATGGGCTAGACCTTAAAAATGTTGGCTTCCCAAAGTTTTCTTTGTTCCATCTTGAAAACAGATACTACTGGTCAACTTACGCTTTCAGGTTCTGTGTTTCTAAAGAAGGGCAATGAAATTAGTAAGGGGACTGGAGGACCTCAGTTACGAGGACCTCAGTTATGAGGAACAACTACAAGCACTATATGTATTCTTTGCTGGAGAAGCGACGCTTGAGAGGGGACATGATAGTGATTTACAAATACCTCAATGGTGATCCCAGTGTAGGAAAAACAACTATTCAGTCTCAGGGCATGTACGAGGACACAGGGACACACAATGAGACTGGATGAGAGGAGGTTTAACCTTAAACTGAGCAGGGGGTTTTTCAGGGCAAGGATGTGGAACTCTCTTCCACAATTGGTGGTGTCAGCGGGGAGTATGGATATTTTTAAAAGACTCTTGGGTGTGCATCTTAAAGAACACAATATACAGGGATATGGGAAATGATTATCGACACTGACACATGTAACTATATAACTGTGTAATAATATAGGCTATACATTTTTGAATTTCATAAATTAAATGATTTTTTACACTTACATTTTTGGATATAAAGCTGTATGTGTTTGTAACTCATTATTGTGTACAACAATAAAAATAATTGGTTTCTCATAGCATTTTCCATAAAAAGCAATCACCTGTCACTCTTAAACTTCTTTTAAGCATTCAAGGAATGGTTCTGCTAATTGGTGGCACATGCTCAATCTCCTTGAACGTTATCTTCATTGATGTTCTCTGTAGCCTGGAATATATACAGTAAATATATTCATTACTTCAGCTCTTGATGTTGCTCAGCTGGACTAGTCTGCTCCATTGTCTAATTGGATTTCCAGCATGGTCTTTGAAATACACCATTTCTACACAGTTATATCTACATTAAGTTAGGATTATTGATCCGCAATTAATGATGCTGGAAGGCTTTTTAGATCTACTTCTTATCTTACTGATATCCATTAAAATGTAAACATAAAATGGCCCCAGCTAGTTTGTGTAAATGGGTAAATGTTGTAAGGGTCATTTATAAAAGCATTAATGTGCAAATGCCACTGTGCAAAGATTGTTCCTCTATTTCATATTTATATGATACATTTTGTGTACAGCACAGGGTATTCTAATATGTCTGTTAGGTCTAGTATTTCACCTGTGAGGGTAAATCTACAGCCTGTAGACAACTAGATTGTCCACAGATTTTCATTAGCAAATGGTAAAATTGTGTTAAGTGTTATTTAATACCCTGAGTGATTTAGGGGTGTGTACCGCGCTTATGGGTTGTGCTGTTAGACTGCTGCCTTCCAGAGATTCCCTCCCGTAGGTGGGATGTGTAACTGATAAAGGGGGTGCTTTTTCATATTTATTTGTGAGACTGGTTAATTGGTATATGTCCTAGGGTATCGTGTATACTAGTATCTTGTATCTCCTGTGTGCATAAAAGGTGACGACTCTGTCGCGGTATAGGTTCGTGGGGGAAATAGTCAATGTGTAGGGTGGATGCCCTCCCTTAGAGACCTTCCGTCGTCAGATTGTCGTGTTGGGTATTCGCGCCATGTGTGGGGATTTAGTGAGTCCCATAATTTATTGTGAATTGTGTTAAAATGGTAAACGATTACTTTTAGACACCTGTTAGATCAACAGATGTCCGACATCTAAATGGGAGTGTCCACTTTATGATCTGGATTGTCTGTATAATCTTATGGGACACGACATGTGTTTTACATA
>BLSH010024769.1:4310346-4326216 GCA_018402905.1 Glandirana rugosa | reverse complement strand
GATCTCAAAGTCACCATTAATAGAAAGAACAATCACTTGAAGTCACAAATCTACACACTTGATGGACTAATTTATTATTTTCCTTATTATTATTTTTTTGATATATTTTTTGTTACATTTTTTGTTGTTTTGGTTATATAACACATCTGTCGGATTCTAAAATATTTTCCAGAGAAGATATTAATGTACCATTAATAACTTACCACAGGTATAAGCTATATGAAAATATAGTTTATGACCAACACGTTATAAGTTTATTCACACACAAGAGAAAATCTTTTTAATATTTACCAGTAATTTTTACACACTGGCACTTTATTTTCCTATGTATTATTGTTACACGCATACTTTACCTTTCAAATTCACACTTGCACGAAAGTATAAATAAACACTCTGACCAATTAACCATATACAGGATCCCATAGCACATATGATCATAGAACATAGAGGACACACGTATTTTCCACTGCTGAGACAGCGCCATATCCAAGCACCCCCTTTATCTGTTATTTAATACCCTCTCACATTTATTGTGTTAAGTACACTCATGCCGACACCCAGGGCCACTGATAAGGAGATAAAGCCAGCCCTCCTGTACAAGGCCCAGGCCCCATCAATTCAAAAGGGGGGCCCAGACACCTGTTGAGCAGGAGGTCAGGTTGTACTGTCTTATTGCAGACACAATCCTCTTCTGCCTCCCCCTGCAGTGCTGCCAGCTTCTCCTCTTCTTTCCCCCTCTGGCTGCATTGCAGGCAGATTGGTTCTAGCACATACGCCCCTTCCATCTGCTGTCTGGGCCTTTTTTGTGCCCCTTTTCCCCACAGCACTGTGGTGATGGAGAGCTGGGGGAAGGGGTCTGTAAATATGTCATTTACTGGCCTCTTCCTTTTCCGAATGAACACAGTGAGTGATCGACATCCATCGTTGCTATATGCTATCAGGACCTCATTCAGTTTGTGAATGAGCAGGAAGCCTCAGAGCACTTCCTATTCATTCATCTGTGCATCTGAGGCTACAGACAAAGGGACTGATAAATCTATGTCCTCTCTCACTTTCAAATGGGGGAAGGGGGCTCTGTTAGGTAGACTGTATGGGGCCCCATGATTTCTAACAGCAGCCTTGCCAACACCTACAGATGTTTTATAAGGATAAAAGCTGAAAACTAGGCAAATGTTTTAAATGTGGATCAATGATCTTTCTGCTCATTATGTTTCAAGGATGTCTTCTGTGGTAAGCTGTTGTTTACTGTCTGTCTTCTGTCAAAAATGACAGAGATTTGACAAAAATTCTCCATATAATGGTTTCTGTACTAAGCTTATTTTTACATATTGAATCATTTGTTTTTGGATTTCCAAGTGAAGTTTGGCAAAATGTGGACCTACACACTGATGTCAATTCTTGACACTTAGGACACCTTCCTTAAAAATTGTCAGCGTACATGATGAGCACACTAGAGGAAGAAAATCAGTAATTATCCAATTCTAATGATCCCAAGTGATAAAAACCTAAATGAAGTAGGTTAATAAGTAAGAAATGAAGGTATCTGAAGATCAAGTTTTCGGTTCCTGTGCAAAGGTGTTTTTTCTAAGTGGAAGCTCTCTGAAAACAATTCCAGCATCCAAGACCATGAGTCATTTTCAAAGCCAACTCTCACCAAAATATTTTATGTTACAGATAGAGTAGAAAAGTGTAGAGCTTTTTCCTACTGGAAATAATTCCCCCTATTTCTTATCAGGACAGAAAATTAGGAAATCTCTTAAACAGGTATGCTACAGAGCACATCCCTTTGATATACCACTAGCGCCTAAATTCCAATTAGGTACAGTACATGGTAACAGAGGTATTGTAATGTCATTACTTCAGAAAATGTATTGAAAAGCTTCTTCACTAAAACCACATAAGAAATCCAACAATTGGGGTTGACTGTAACCCAGATTTAAGGGTCTTGCATGGGCCATAATATAATAAGCAAGCTTTTCATCACATATTTTATAGTGCTGGATTATCTGCTACCTCTTGACAGGGAAACAGACAGAAATTACATTTTAGTAGAGTGGGGAAGGATTAAATCATCTAAAAATAATCATTGCCATCTGTGCCTTTCTGTCCCGGTCATGACTGCACTTTTATTTCTTGTACTTGTGTCAGGGACAGGCATTTAGAAAAAATCTCCACAACGAGGTCACAAAAAAAAAGCATAGAAACCTGAAAAAAATGTCAAACATGAAGTGTCAAAATGTATAAAAAAAACCTCTACCTTACCTTCTGGAAAATGAAAGAACATTGGCCGGTATTTTTCTAAATGAACAAGATTGGAATGTGAAAAATCTAGCAAAATACTAGTCTTTTTTCAATGATTTAACATTTAGAAAATTTAAATATACATTTCTATTTTGTTTTATCTTTAAACTGCAGCTTATTTAAACTATGGGAGGAGAGAAGGCTAAAGTCTCATTTCTGAGGATATTGTTTTTGAAACATGTCAAATGCAGGTCATCAAAATTGCATTGACTTTAATTAGCTAGAACACATGGCAGTTTGATCTGCCTTGCATTGCGCTGCATTTTTTTTGGATGTAGCCTATTCTATTGAGGTGTGTTTCAACTGTAGACAAAGTAGGTCAAAAGCAGTTTTTTCTTGCCAAGCGCTGCATTTTCAAAAGCATTTACCATGTGTTTGCACTCAAAAACAAGTGGCTATAGGCTATTCAAATGAATTCCTCTCAACATGAACCATTATTGGTGTTGCCCAATGTTTGTCCCCCACATATTCAGTAATTTTCTCCACAACTTAGGAGTGGCAAACAGATTTTTTAAAAATCTTATATAAATCATTTGTGTATTATGTTTCAGGTTAGATGCAAAGGTAAATGTATAGATGTGTGTTAGAAAGTTGGGAGAAAATAATGCTCATTTGGGGTCAATTTTTCTGTGTATACACAAAAAAACTGATGGCAGAAAAAATGGTCCATCGAGTCTGCTCCTTTTTTCTTTTCTTTCTTGTCTGAGTATAGATCTATGTTTGTTCCAAGCATATTTGAATCCACTTAATCCACTTACTGCTGACTGACTCACTATCTCTGCTAAAAGACTATTCCAAGCATTAACTACTCTTTTGGTATAATACTTTCTAAGTAGTTTTGAACTTCCCTCCTGCTAGTTTGAGGTCATGTCCCTGTGTCATGTCCCTATGTTCTTGATTATATATAATAAGTTACCTTGCTCCATATGATATGTACAGCTGCAGAATTTGCAGACACTGAGGTTGATTTATTAAAACTGGAGAGTGCAAAATCTGGTGCAGGTCTACATAGAAAGCAATCAGTTTCCAGGTTTTTTTTGTCAAAGCTTAATTGAACAAGCTGAAGTTAGGCCCCTTTAACACAGGGCAAAATCTGCATGCATAGCGGGGGGAATCTCTCCGCTTATCCTCGCTGAGTAGGTGGATGACAGGTCCATGTCGGATGGAAATGGACTGCATATCTGCTTCCATCCTATTGTCATCTGATCCAACCCACTGGACGGATGGCGAACGTATCACCGCACATCTGTTTTCAGCAGATTTTGACTAATTGGATACCCGGCGGGTGTCAGCAGACACATGTCTGCTGACATCCGCAGCCCCAAAGAGGACAATGGGTGGCCCAATCAGTCCGCTGGTGTGAAAGGGGTCTAAGAAGCTGATTGACTACTATGCACAGCTGAACCAGATTTTGCACTATTCAGTAATTTAGTAAATCAACCCCACTGTGTCTCATAATATACACTATATTTATATATATATTTAGAGAGAGAGAGAGAGAGAGAGAGAGCGCGGCAGTGTGAGGCCCCACCACTGTGAGAATGGATATAGAAATGACAGCTGAGGACTGGAGGGAGTCTGTTAGTCTCGGAAGAGTGAGAGAACCCAAGGTGCCAAGAGATCCCTATCTAGAGGGCAGGAGTGGGCCAGTGCAGCAAGGTGCTGTAAATAAGGCTGAGTAAACCAAGAGAGCCAGAGAACTTAGTCTGAGGGACCACTAAGAAGAGCACCAGTGCTGCAGACAGGAGAACCATGTTTGACAGTTTTGCTGCCTATATGATTAGGCACACCCATGCTAGTGTTTATTATTATGCATATAACTGACTATGACTAGATTGGAAGGAAATTATACTGTGTTCAGCATTAACGCTGCAGCCAATAAAGGTCAGTGGTTGTATATTAATGAGGAAAGCTATTCAGGAGAATCACATTCAAAACATTATGAAGCATATTTGCTCTGGACATCATTAGAATGACATTTCTTGCCTGCCAGCAAGCCCTTTCTCCAAGCATCCATCTTTAGATTCTTACATTTGTGCTTTCTTTTTCCTATATAGGGAAGCATCACTATGTTTTAGTTCTGGTTTTGCCTGTTTTCTTCTTCAATTTATAGGCAATATACTCAGCACTCCCCATAAGATCCCACGATCTGAGATACAGATTATTTATCATCCCAGGATAGATAGGACTTGGCTTTAAAAGGGTCAGAGATATGCTGACGCAGGACCTTCCCTGATTGACACTGTATAATGACATTCAGGGACGCAAATAGAAAAAAAAAAACAACAAAGAAAAGACCTTCAATTATATGTTCCAGGACTCATAGAAGACCTGTCTGGAATTGAAGAAAAACACTATTTTTATGTACTTCAGGCTCTTACAAAGCAATGTTTGCAGGGTCCGCATGTCACAGGGATGAGATAAAAAGAAATATAGTGTAATCTATCTTCTTATTGTCAATGTCCGATATATACAGTACCATGCTACATCTGACAGCCTGTGTATCTTTCTATATTGAAATATGTCCATTCCTATCACTTCAAAGTCCCACTGTCAGTGCTCAGGGGTCAGGACTTTAATGAATTGCGAGAGGAAGCTTGCTTTTAGATACTCTGTAGAGAAACAGTGTACCGCTGATAGCAACCTTTCTGTGCCTTCTGTCTTTTACCTGACTACATTTGGGATTTAAACTGGTACCCCATTTGTTGAGATTACATTCAATACTGTTCCAGTGTTTGCTTTGAGAAATGGAAAGGCTCTGTCAGCATCTGCATGGTGCTTGATTACTAAAAGCCTTGCAAAATAAAGTAAGAATGATTTTCTAATCTTCTGTGTTTTGTAAATAACATGGCTCGGCCATATGTTGTAAGGATTTCTAGCTGATTATGTAATGAGACTAGACAGGCTTGAAAACCTTATTAGACAGACAAAGTAGCATCTCCGACAAATACTTAAAATTTGTTAAATGTATCCCCCACTCTTTCAGTTCAAGCCTGAAGATGTTATGAAAACATCCAAAGAAAATTATGCAATGTTAAAATCATTTTACATAATGGTAGTGATCATCTTCCTTGGGTTTCCGTTGACTGTGTCTTGCTCATTATTCTCATCTACTGCATAAGGAGCATTAACTTCAACTGTTCCCCATTGAGTCTGAGTGGTCCTTCTTAATCATAACATTGCAGCATCCCATCTGACAATTGACAGCATCACCACAGAGAAATCTACATGACTGTCATTTGAATGGGGAGTGAGGGAACATCAACAAGTTAGAAGCTGCATGAATATATTTATACAATAGTGACAGAGCTGTATATACAGTTTATAAGCACAACAGGAAACTTGGGGAGAAAGATGCATAATATGTGTAGTAATGGATTATTTCTATATGAGTTTTGTTATACTTGAATACTAATGATGAAGGTATGTGACATACAGGGAGTGGGCAGGTCTCAAGGGTACACAGAGTACTCAATAAACTAGCAGGAGCACCACAAGCCTAGGGCATTTGTGGAGCATTCTATCCATACTTGTAGACCCTATGAATTTATGTTAGGGAGGTTGGAATGTCAGCTTGTTTGATGATGATATTACTTTTGGAGCTACAAATGTTTTTACTGCTTTCTACTCAAACTGAGATTTGATTTAAAAAATATTTTTATGTTTAACATTCCAAGCTTTCAAGTATAAACAGTATATACAGTCTATTTCTTTAACATTCATTAAGGGGCATAGGATCAGTGAAACATTTAGATTATTCTATTAGTAACCCCACTCCATGCTTAATGGTAACTGATATCCAAACAAAAAGTAAAAACAAAAAAAAAACAATAAACAATGGACTCAAAAAATATAAATGATGCTAAATATTCTAGATCCTAAAATGAAAAAAACAAAAAACAAAAACAAAATAAAAAAGCAGCAGCTGTATATAAATACCCTTAGATGACCATATATACATAAGAATTAGCATTACATTTATGGTCATTTGGGTTATACTGCTGTCTACAGGAGAAATTGGTAAGTGTCATACAAGGATGGGCACATTTTCTCTTTGGAGAAATGTTTAATCGGTTTTGCTAAACACGTTTAAACAATATATTTTGCATATCACTTAAAATGTCCCATTTTGCTGATGAGCCAATCCTCTGCACCCTCTTGGAGGCCAAAATACATACCAGACCCTCTTCCTTCTCAAGTGCTCTGGAACTAATGGGCTTTCATTAATTAGGTTCTGTTTCTTCCAGGTAGGGGCTGCCACACAGATGTAAACATTACATTATGTACATCTTTGATTGTTGTGAGTGGTCTCTCTATAACCAATCACAGTGATCCCAATGTATTGAGATGCTCCAGTTGGCTGTTTAGATAGTCTGAGTGTCTGAGAATGGCTTGGTTCACAAGCATTAACAGGCAGAATACGAAACAAATTGTTTTGTATATGTATAGGGATGGAGGTTTGTTACAAGCAGAGGCAGCATTAGACCATATCCCTTTTTTAACGGGCAGAATGGCAGCTGAATGATGGTTTGTAAGTTGAAATGTTTGTAAGTAACTGTCCACCGCTTTGCTGTTTTTAGACATTTGGTATAGTAAATCAGTTAAAACTGGATCAATCTGTGTCTAACGTGTAGACAGAACCTATACCGCTCCAGGTGAGAGTATCAGTCGCATAATGTTATCCTTTTGGTGGGTGCTCACCCTGACTCGCCACTGCGATACAGTAATGTGAAGAAAGTTGGTAGCACACCACGCTATAGAGATGCAAAATCCTTTATTTCATGTGCTAGGTGAAGATGACACAAAGATAGAGTTTGCTGGAGCTGTTGTTAATGCGTTTCGCACATACGCTAGTGCTTAATAACATAACATGATTAAGTACTAGCATATGTGTGAAATGCATTAAAAACAGCTCCAGCAAACTCTGTCGTTGTAGCTTTCTTCACCTAACACGTGGAATAAAGGATTTGGCATCTCTGTAGCTTGGTGTGCTACCAACTTTCTTCACACAACCTGTGTCTAAATCCATACTGTTACAATTCTCAACTCATTTGAAGGTCCTAAGACTTTAAAACCCTTTCAATTACTTTCCTTACATGAACCTATGAGAACAATGAGAAGATGACATTTGTTGACCTGTGTGAACACCTGGACTGAAAGAATCTGAGAAGCATGGATAAAATATGTGATGTCCAGATTACAATGTCTACAACCTTGTGTTTCACTCTCTACCCATCTACCTCTCCCTTCCCAGAACTACAACCTGACTCTGTCTCCACACATTCTAATAGTTCTCAGTGCTGCTCTGGAAGACCTTCTAAGTCAAGAAACCATTGCCAGAGTTCCAGAATGGGAAAGGTTTCAAGGTTTCTTCTCAAACCTGTTTATCATTCTCAAAGCCAAAGGGACATTTGGCCTATCTTGGATCTGAAGGCACTCAATGTCTACATTAACATTAACAAACTTGTCATCTTCACTACAGCATTCTGAACTCTGAGCGATCTGGTTGTCTTTTCATTGCTGAACCTCTCGCCTGCAGGACCATCTTGTCAGGTTTCCTCGCCTGGAGGTGTTTCTGGACCTCTGTTGCAGGTGGAGGACAACACACATGGGCCTCCAGAATCAACAGCAAACTGAGCAAGTTTGTATTCAGAAGCAGGGATCCTGGGGACAGTTGTAACAGATGCTCTGTCTGGCTCTGCATGATAAATACAATTTGATTTATGCCTGATTGAGATTGAGGGCAATCTGGTGAATTTAATTGCACCAAGCTAGCCCAAGTGGATGTGGTAATCTGACTTCATCAGACCCCTGGCAGACATCCTGTGAGCTCTTTAGGATTGACTGGATCTTCAGTCTTAGGGACCAGTTTACTACCTTTGCCTTTAATACCACCTGTACAACCTCCAGTGACTCCATGGGATCTGAACCTGGTTCTGTTCAACCCTTTGAATCTTTTAGGGATATTCCCCTGATTGCCATCTACATGATTGCCTTCCTAATTACCACCACCTTTGCAAGGTGTGTTTCTTAGTTAGAGGCCTTGTTTTGTTGAGAACCTTTTATTTTTCTACACAATGACAAGATTGTCTTCAGGCTCAGAGCCATGCTTCTCTGAAAGTTGGTTTCTTCCTTTCACCTTAATGAGAACATTGTGCATATGTCCTTCTGTTAGACCCCAGCCAATGCAAAGGGGATCTTTCTTCATTGTTTGGATATAGTGAGAGCTGTTCTGGTTTATTGTACCGCAGCTGCATCTCCAGTCAGAAAGACCGACTTTCTTTTGCCATTCCTGAGGGTCCTAAGAGACAACCTCCTTCTTGTTCCCCTTTCCCTACCTCAGACAGATCATCATACAAGCCTATAGGCTTAATGTTCCATCCTTTCCTGTCAAGGGACATTCTACCAGATTAGCAAGTTCTTATTGGACTCTTCAGCATTAGACATCTGTTTCTCTCATTTGCAATGCTGCCACATATTCTAATGTTCACATGTTCTCAAAGTTTTACCAGAATGATATACAAGCCTCTGCTAATGCAAGCTTGGAGTGTTAGGTACTATAGGCAGCTTGTTGATCTGTGACTGGCATCAGCTTTTACCCTGTTATTCACTGAGCGTGCTTTTGTTTGCTATGCTGCCCATCCTACAGTTAGTGTGCTTCTTGATGTCCAAATTGCCTCTAATTTACTTATGATGCTGTGCCCATTACTGAACGATAAAGAAAACTTGTGATCTGCTCCTAATACTTCTTTTCTACAAAACTGAAGCATGATGGGAGTGGGAGGGGTTATACCAGACTGTCCAATGGCTTTTTTGTTTACCAGTGGCCAAATCCTATTGTAGGCAGGAGCATAGCCCGATTGTCATCTGATTAACTTACTTTAAACTGATTGTCAAGTCAATTTAAAGAAAAAACACCTGCAAGAGAAAGGCATAATGAGCTAGTATGCATCACATACTAGCTCATTATGAAATGCTTACCTTAGATTGACGCTGTAGCAGCGGTCCCCGAGCACTGCTGTGACCGGCGACATGCTGTTTCCGTCGTCTTCCCGGATTCCGGGCTCCGGCCAATCACAGCGTGGACTCCAGCGCTGTGATTGGCAGGAGCCGCGCTGATGTCGCTGGAGCCGTCATTTACGGCACACTTAGTGAAGAAACGGTCCAGTTGGGCCGTTTCTTCACTGCGCATGTGCTGATGATGTCGACACATGAAGATACAGGGAATATCTCCTAAAATGGGCAAGTTAAGGAGATATTCCCGGGACCTACAGGTAAGCCCGAATATAGGCTTACCTGTAGTTTAAAGTGGTTGTCATGACTTGACAACCACTTTAATCTTGTGTCCCCTAATCCACTCCAAGAAACAAATTTTATTATTTTAAGTATAAAACCCTGTTATTCTTATAATAAAAATATGAATGTTTTGTTATTATATTCTAAGTGGCTTGGTTTAGGAGAGTTCAGTTTATGTTCTTTTTATACTTTTTGTTTTATATTGATTCCTATCAGATGACTCCCTACCTTTTGAGTGAGTGTTAGGTTGAACAAAAAAAATTCTCCTATCCACACACTTGCTGTGGGTGGGGGAATCCTCCCCACTGAGTATTGTATTTTGAGAGTGTGGAGGCTTCCACCCGATCAAAATACACTGATCAGCACTACTGACTGTAGCATGCGGCGCTAATTGGGGAAAACCCGACAGAGTGGTTGTACAGAAGTCAATCGATAGATCATCTTCTGTACAACCTCCCTGCCCATACCATACATGGGTCAAATTCAGCCAGTCTCTGCTTAACCAGCCGAAATTTCAATCCATATATGGCCAGCTTTAGATAATTGTATATGTGAACTATATGCCAGCAAGATACACCGCTCTGTCTTGTGAGAGGAAGTTAGCAGGCAATCAAGTCCTCCACCCTTACCCCCCTGGCTTCATGAGCATCCTCCCAACGCTCCAACAAGAGACCAATGTGAAAAAATAAAAGATGAGCTGGCTCACTGGAGCCAGGTCCAATCTTCTACTTTAGTGCTGCATGGTTTGCTAGATTGTACTGCTTTAACCTAACTATGCAGCAATAAAGTAGAAGATTGGACCTGATTCCAATGTGCCGGCTCATCTTTTATTTTTTCACATATGTGAACTATATGCTATCATGCCAACTAGACAGCAGATGCAAATTTAGGTAGAGGGATGAGGTGGTCCAGTTTGTCAAACCAATCACTACCTACCCAAAAAATAAGAAACTGTTGGAGACAGGTGGATCTGAAAGGAGAGCTATGGTTTTATAGAACATGGGACACATCTTTTTCAGAAAGTTCCCATCTTGCCTAATGTATGTTTAACTTCCTTGCACCTTACATACTGTATATTCCACATTCTTGAAGTCATTGTATATATTTTTAGACTAAACCCCATTCTCCAGCCAGTTCAAACACCCATTTGCCAACATCATATTTTTTCTTGTTAGAGGATTTTTTGGAGCTATAAGAATGGAGTCACTATCTAAATTCTGAGGCACAGTGTAGATAGCTCATGTCTCTGATGAATAAAAAAAAACCTGTTTTTATTTGTTTTGAATACACCCTTAGAATTTTTAGAATAATCATTTTGAGAATTTTCTGAACAAAGCTTTGAACTACATGTGTCAGTGTGACAAGCTTAGAGAAAATCCTTACTGGGCTGTCTGTGAACTCCTTTATTTCACACATTGTGCAGATCTGAGCATGCACCACACACATTTGAATGAAAACATTCTGGTGACTTAAAGTTTCACAACCTTGAAGGAAAAAAAATTAGCATTACAATGCATTATCCAGCTCTGTCACATTGATAGCTGGCACTGTCAGACACCAATATCAAGAAACTTCCAGCTCTCCTTGGATCACAGAACCCTTGCAGATGACAGATTGTGAATGCAGATTTTAAACGTGCCGTACATAATTCAATCAGAGCTATTTCAGACAGTCTTTTGCATCCCTGAGGATTTGTTTCTCCTACCTTCTAATCCTTTCTGTAATTATTGGTAAGGTTAAGTAATCTTATTCTGAAAAAAAAAATGCATATCGCAGTATCCACAGTATTTTTGATTCATGTTGACAATGCTCAATAACATTATTCATGTATAGGTATAATGATTATGCTATATACTGTATATAAACACAGTATATATATGTAAGATTTTTTTCCTTCTGCTGACAAGATGTATGAAACATCTCTAGATCTCTTCTGTACAGATAGCAAAGTACCGAGCCAGTAAGTGCTAACGATATGCCTTGAGACTTTATCACCTATTATCAGGCTGGAGTAATGATATATTAAGAAAGACAGATAATGTCCAAATCTGTATCAGTATATGAAATATTTAATGTCTACTTCTCTGTATCAGCAGGTGCAGATAAAGGACAAAGAAATAAATCTGTGTAGAAAATACCTAGATGGCAGACAATACTATGCAGAATGTGACCCCATGAATACACACATAAATAATAATTGATTGTGGTCATTTATTTGATTTAAATGTGAGGCTACATTCACACCTGCATTTTGGCCCGTCAACGAGTACATGCGAGAACCCCAGCGGGGGGGTGGAGGGTAGGGTTGCCTCCTCATCCCTTTAAACCCGAACACATATGAATTACACAGGTTCTGGGGCTAATTTAATGCAGATAAGGAACCATGTGAGTTTAATTACCACCTTAATCAGCCACAGAACCTGTGTAATTAATATGCGTCCTGGATTAAAGGGATGATGTGGCAACCCTGGGGGGGGTTCCAGAAATTCGCTGAAGAAGGCAGACCCATTGAAAACAAGTGAACAAGCCTGGACACAGACTGTCTATGTCCAGGGTTAATCACTTGCAGGTGTCCGTTGCATGGCAAGCATAGGAGGGCATCTGCATTTAGCTGCAGGAGCCGGCTGCCTCCCATTGTGTTCAATGGGGCTGCCTTACGCAGCAAATCACCAAGACCCCTCCCTGGGTACACACTGTTGGGCCAAAACACATGTGTAGCTGTAGCCTGATTGTCAGCAACCAAAATTGCAACTATCAACAGTGTAGCAAGTGTACGGCTACAAAAAGCTAATTGAAATTTGCTATAGAGAAATGTTGCACCCTATTTCCTTCCCAAGTCTAGCAGAATTGTCCTACCATTTTATAGCTTGCAGTCATCCCTTTTTATCCTCTGTACAAGATAATTGGTTTACATAACTCTTCAATACTGAACTGTAAAGTGGTAATAAATGGTAAGCATGCTAGCACATTATGATAGACTTAACTGTCAAAGGAATTCCTCCAGCTTTAAGCTGTCGCAGCTCCTGCTGGACACAGGCACTTACATCTTCTCCTGGTCTTCCTTCGAGGTTCAATCTGTTTGGCACCTTGAATGGCTGAGCCACAATAACATCACTCAGGAGTCACATCATCTCACCACTGTGTGATATAAATGTACACTGAGCTGCGCATTGGCTTCTCAATGTACATTGCAGCTGACAGGTGGGAGAAGAATTAATGACAGAATATACTGATGGGGTCTTTTCTGTCATAAAAACCCTACATGTCAGCAATTTTTTAAAAAGTGAGTTTTATATCACTTTAACAAAAATAAAAAAATGATGCAAAATATCCTCATTTCACCCCATTTGATAGCTGGCACCTTCACACACTTCTTGGTAGTGTCAAAACTTGCCTGCAAACTACCACCCCTTCCATACATTCCTATCTATCCATATCTACCATGGTCAGCCATAACATGTGAGTGATGGAAAGCACAATCAAGCTTTGACACTTTCAGGCAATGTTACCTTTTTGCTACCAGAGACATTTTTGCATTTTTTTGTGTTTAAAAAAATCATTTTAGCCCTGAAGTTTGCATGAAATCCCCAAAATATATATTTTCTGAAAGCAGACACCCTGGAGAATAAAATGGTGGTAGTTCCAATGTTTTATGTTACACAATATTAGCGCAAAAGTCTAGGAAACTCAAAACCTCAGTAAAACATACACTAAAGTTAATTTTAGGACACACAATAAATTACCACATTTTTGTCAAAATATAATAGATGCAGTTGCACCAAGCATAGCAGCATAGAAAAGTGATGGCAGAAAAAAGACCAAGTAGTCCATTGAGTCTGCCCATTTTTTTGTTTGTATATTTATTTATTTTTGTTTTTTTGTTATTTTTTTCTCTAAAAAAATGTTATATATAAAAAAAAGTATAGCTCTATGTATTTCCCAAGCATTTGTTAAAATAATCACAGGCGGAAGTGCCGTGATTCTGCCATGATTCTCAACCGCGGCAAAAACGCAGTGCGCGTTTGCAATGCCATTATTTCTCAATAGCACCCTAAAAGTGTGTGCGATTTTCCACTATTGTTGCACAAAAAATTGCGGCAAAATCACACAAACAAAATCGCGGGATGCCTGTCGCCCAATAGACGTATCGGAACGGAAGCTAGATCCTGTACTATTTTTGTATAAGATCATTATGTGGAACTGTATAAAATGTCTTGCTGAAATCAAGATACGCTATGTCCATGGCACCACTCTGGTCCAAACATTGTTAATATAGTAAAAAAAATATTCAATCAAATTAGTCTGACATCATCTGCCTTCAATAAAGCTACGCTGCTTTTCAGGAGTGATTCCATTAACTTGACTACAACTGATGTTAAGTAAATAACATGTCAAACCCTGAAATAGCGACAATCTTCATTTCCATAGGTGATGCTTTAAAAGCCCCTATAGGTCATCAGTTTACAGTTGCTCAGGAGCTCTGAAACTAGAATTATTGGGCTCACTCTGGCATATGTAGTGATATGTAACATGTGTATTGCAATCAATGTTTTTGTGAGTAGCATTTATGTTCATATGTGCATTCATTTGGGGGTGGATGTGCCACAAAAAGTTTTGGGGGAGGGTTCTATGTGCTTGGTGTGTAACTTTAATTTTTTACAATTTTTTTTTTCATCACATAGGGGGTAAAAAGTCCCCTATGTAATGATTTTTTGGTGACAGGTTCTCTTTAATGAAATTTCAGAGATATGAAAGACCCATGATATCTCACCTGTCCTCCAGTGAACTCTGCACTGCATTATATTCTTCCCCAGCCATATAGGCTGGGAAAAGAAACACTTTTACACGTTGCTTCCGGTTCAGCAAGAAAAAGGGGAGGAGAGCAAATGCATGTCCACTTGGCTCCCTCCCCTCTTCCTGGTGGCACCTACCATGCTGATCCCAGATGCACTGATGGCCACGTGGAGCACAAGATATATGGCGACGGGGCAGCCTTTAGTGGCCTTGTTTGGAAGGGATCGGGCAGCTGCCTAGCAACCAAACCTCTTCCATCTGACAACCATCAATCGGCTTGTCAGCTATAAACACCCAGTATGTGTAAACCACCCCTCCCCTCCCCCCTGGATTTCAGGTCCATATAATATATGGCAGCAAAAGGGTTAAAGTGGTTGTAAACCTCTGAAGTATGAACAAAGCATATCCCTCTATAGTATGTACTAGTCTTTATCCAAAGCATTACATGTAATTTCTGTCTCATTCCTCTGCTACCTGCATGAGTCACTTCTGACAGGTTTTCCTGACACCGAGAGAAAAAAGGTGACAGGGGAGGGAGCTCCATCATACAGCCTGTGAGCGACAGCCTCAGCTCTGTTCTTGTGTGCCGTTTGAAGGAGGTGTGTCCCTGCCCTCCAATCAGCTCTTAGCTGTCCTCATTGAACTCTGCAGAGTGTAACTTCAGATCCCCGCCTCCTGCTCTTTGAAAGCTCAGACAAGCTATATAAATTCTGGATTTTAACCAGCTGTAGAGAAGAGATTCCTGCAAATAAATGGATGCAACTTATCTAGGAGGATTTGTTTAATCTCTGTGTATCACCTGAGGCCAGTCACTTCACTGGGTATATGTAAAGGTTTACATTAAAGTTTGACCAGTAAGAACAAGCAATCATTTCGACAGAGCAGGGGGGCTGTACACTACTGTAGATATAAACAGGTACTTCTTTGGGTGACTTTAAGGTCTTCAAATTAAAAACAAATAGCAATAATTTGAATGCTTTCTTTTACACACAACAGCGTATAATATTATGTTCAATTCCTTTTTATATTATGCCGTTGGGAGGTCATTGAGGGGCCCTAAATAAAACCAGGCATGTTTTTGAAGATTTAATAGTTATACAGGTAGTAATGTAAGGAACAGCGCTGACCTAAATTCTTAAAGTGCAATTTTAGAAATCATCAAACTAATATACAACACACATTTTCTTTCGTAAGTTTAATAACGATAAACAAAAATTAAACTTCTGGAATTTCAGTGGGTTTCTTCATGGACAAATATAGATGTCATCACATGTCGGGGGGACGAGACAGCTTTACTAACGAACAAGAATGACCAGTTTGAAATTACATTTGGAAATGTATATGGGTCACTTCACTGACCGGAGTCCACTATGTGTCTCTAATTTGTTTAGGAGGATCTATTCAACGTAGGTAAATAAACGTCCTTAGAGAAGAGATGTCGACCAATTTTAGGTCTTAAATATATCGAACAGACTCGAA
>BLSH010024769.1:4188514-4207573 GCA_018402905.1 Glandirana rugosa | reverse complement strand
CCCCCCCCCCCCCCCACCCTGTTTTCACAGGGTCCCAGTTCCACTTCCTTTCCTAGAGTCGTGGCTCCAGAAGGAAGTTCACCCCACCTCTCGGTGATCTTCTGGGACATGTCACAAGTCCCAGAAGATACGCCAGCCATTCACAAGGTGCAGCACGACTCAAAAGCCGAGTGCCCTCGGGCCACCGCATCACTGGAGTGAGGGACAGCTGAGTGTTCGATTGTTAAAAGTCAGCAGCTACACTTTTTTGTAGCTGCTGACTTTTAACTGGGTGGAACTCTGCTTTAAATCACTTTAAGTGACAAGTTCTTTTGTCTGAGTCCTTACCACGACTGCCTTTCCAAAGAATCAGCAAGTTAAACGGGCAGCAACAGAAACTACCCAAATGACCTTGATCAAAAGTTTACGTACCACAGTTCTTAATACCGTGTATTGCCCACTTTAACATCAATGACAGCTTGAGGTTTTTTATGGTATTTGTGGATGAGGCTCTCTATCTTCTCAGATGGCAAAGCTACCCATTCCTCTTGGCAAAAAGCCTCCAGTTGCTGGAAATTCTTGGGCTGCCTTGCATGAACTGCATGTTTGAGATCTCCCCAGAATGGTTCAATGATATTGTGGTCAGGAGACTGAGATGGCAACTCCAGAACCTTCACATTATTCTGCTGTAGCCAATGACAGGTCGAATTGGCCTTGTGTTTTAAATCATTGTCATGTTGGAATGTCCAAGTACATCCCATGCACAGCTTACTGGCTGATGAATGCAAATGTTCCTCCAGTATTTTTTGATAACATACTACATTCATCTTGCCAACAATTTTGACCAAATTTCCTGTGCTTTTGTAGCGCACACATCCCCAAAACATTAGCGATCCACCTCCGTGTTTCACAGTAGGAATGCTGTATCGTTCATCATAGGCCTTGTTGACTCCTCCCCAAATGTAGCGTTTATTGTTGTGGCCCAAAAGCTAAATTTTGGTCTCATCACTCCAAGTGATTTTGTGCCAGAAGGTAAGCTGGATACTTTGTGACATTTGCATAGTAATGGCTTTCTTCTGGCGACTCGACCATGCAGCCCATCTTCCTTCAAATGTCTCCTTATTATGCATTTTGAAACAGCCACACCATATGTTTTCAGGGAGTCCTGTATTTCACCTGAAGTTATTTGTGGGTTTTTCTTTGCATCCTGAACAATTTTCCTGGCAATTGTGGCTGAAATTTTAGTTGGTCTACCTGGCCGTGGTTTGGTTTCAACAGAACCTCTCATTTTCTTGATTAGAGTTTGAACACTGCTGATTGGCCTTCTCAATTCCTTGGATATCTTTTTCTATCCCTTTCCTGTTTTATACAGTTCAACTACCTTTTCCCGCAGGTCCTTTGACAATTCATTTCTTTTCCCATGACTCAAAATCCAGAAAAGTCAGTGCAGCACTGAATGAAAGATGCAAGGGTCTGTCAGGAGTCCAGAAACTCACTGACCTTTTATACACATACACTAATTGCAAGAAAACAGATCACAGGTGAGGATGGTTACCTTTAATAGCCATTCAAACCCCTTTGTGTCAACTTGTATGCATGCTATCAGGCCAAAATCACCAGGGAATGTAAACTTTTGATCAGGGTCATTTGGGTAGTTTTTGTTCTCATTATGTTTTAAAAAGAGTAAACACAGTTGATTGATAATAAATGGCTTCAGCCAAACACTGGACCAATAAAACCTTCTTGGATAGGTATAGAGAATGTGATATTGCAACAGTCTCCTATGGGGAAGGTAAGCGGTCTAAAAGGTACAAATGCAGTTATATTAGGCTCCATTTTCATGGGTGCTTAGCAATAGTGTGAATTTCAGTGGTAAGAGACTACTGATCCCTTCTGCTGGGTTTGATAGCTTTCAGTGAATAGCTACTGTACAAGCTGTACACTCACTACTTTACATTGTAGCAAATTGTCATTTCTTCACAGTTGTCACATGAAAAGAGAGAATAAGATATTTACAAAAATATAGGGGGAGTACTCACTTATGTGAGATAGTGTATATATATATATATATATATATATATATATATATATATATATATATATATATCACAGGTATGCTAGAAGATTCAGAAACAAATCACAAGCCCCTGTTGGAAGAATGCCTTCAAACAAGAAAGTGAAATTACATATATTGTACATTATTAAAGTAAAGATACATTCAATTTTTACAAAATGAAAAAATCGCAGCACCCTAAACTTTTAGGCAGCCAGGGATAACATATATAAATGTAATCTAGCATTAAAAATAGACCTTACCATCATCATTTTCAAGTCTATTGTGGGATTATCCAGTGATAATATTGTTGAATAAACATCTTTCAAACAATCTGAAAAAATATATAGAAATGCTATAAGGGGCACGGCTTCATTGCTCAATGCTCTCCTAAGCTGCCCCTATTCTCATGAAACGTACAAATTCAAAACTGTTTTTCTGTGCTCTGGTGCCATTAGGTATGAAATGTTTTACACTCTCACTCTATAGCCATTGCAGGAAGAATTATGTAGAGTGACGTCTAGATTACAGTGAAGAGGGAAACATAATTATTTTAAAAAATGCTACAGTTCCACTGAAAGGCATTTTGAAAGCTCTGCTTAAATACACTGCAAAGCATCATATAAAGTATATATAACGTAAAAGTAAATTCAGTGATTTCTTTTTTCTTTTTTTTTTTTTTTAGATTATAAAAAAAATTTGATTCTATTGTAATGTAATAACTAAAACTAACACAAGCTGAACTCTCAGTATAGAGATATGAACTTATGTTTCACTGTAACTTTTTCTATTGACTTATAAGAAATATACTTTAGGGCGTACTCTAAATACATTCAACCAACCACTTGCCTTTTGAAAGAGGGTTATGCAATCATTTGTTTTCTGCTTAAAAACTGCTTAGCATACACATAGGGCTACTCAAAATGAATAATACTGTAATTTAATTGAGAGATATGGCAGAACAATGCAGAGCAAAGTGAGATCAGTGGGATATATTTTAAAGTCTATAATTTAAGTCCATACTGTCAGGAACCATGAATCAGACTGAGACAGAAAATGCAGTAAAATCACAACTTTTAATAAAATGGTACACATAGTAAACATAGTCAAAACAAGCCAGGGTTCGGTAGCCAAATCGGGTAATCAGAACAAGCCAGGAAATCTGGAAGCCAGAGATTTCCATAGTACCGGGTAAGAATGAAACTATGTAATTGAAGCTTCTGGGAGATAAGCGTTTGCCTCCGACAAGAATGTGAGATTCTTATGGTCAGTCAAAATGAGGACCGGCACAGTGGTACCTTTGAGGAGATGCCTCCATTCCTTAAGTGCTAAAATGATTGCTAGCAACCTTCTCTCTCATAATTGCATTCCACAGGAGACAATTTCTTGAAAAAGTAGCCACAAGGATGAATAGCACACTCAGAGGTAAGGCGTTGAGACAGAAGTGCACCAACCACAGTCTCAGATGCACCAACCTCTAGAATGAAGGGTAACGTAGGATCATGATGTGCCAACACAGGAGCAGAAACAGAGGCAGTCTTGAGAGACTCAAAGGCTTTAATGGAATCCGGAGATCAATTCTGTGGGTTACCGTCCTTCCTGGTCATATCAATCAGAGGTTTGACCAGAGAAGAAAAGTTAGGAATAAATTTCTGATAATAATTGGCAAAGCCAAGAAAAGGTTGTAGCGGACGTAGACCTACGGGTTGAGGCCACTGTAGAACTGCAGATAGTTTCTCTGGGTCCATCGAAAAACCAGCAGTGGAAATGACGTAACCCAGAATTTAAACCTGTTCACAATGGAACTCACACTTTTCCAACTTACAATACAGATTATTATCTCTCAGACTCTATAGCACACGGGAGACATCTGTGTGCTGGCTCTCTAGGGATTTAGAATATACACATTGCTGCAACATATTTCGTAGGACATTGTTGATGAATTCTTGAAAAGCTGTAGGAGCGTTGCAAAGACCATACAGCATTATGAGGTATTCGTAATGTCCTGTCTTGTTATTAAATACAGTTTTCCATTTGTCACCCTCCTTGATCCCCTCAAGATTGTATGCCCCTCTCAGACTGAGCTTTGTGAAAACCGTTGCTCCCTTGAGGCAGTCAAATAATTACGTAATCAACAGAATCAAATAAGCGTTCTTAATCGTGATGCGATTTCGACCCCTATAATCGATACAAGGTCTCAGTTCACCATTCTTCTTTTTCACAAAGAAGAAGCCAGCACCAGCAGGAGACGAGGATTTGTGGATGAACCCTCGAGAAAGTTCATAGTCCTCCATGGATTTATCCTCTGAGACAGAAAAGGGTAAACCTGGCCACGAGGTAGCATGGCACCAAGTAGAAGGTCAATTGCGCAATCATATGACCAGTGTGGAGGCAAACTACCGGCTTGACCCTTGTCAAAGACATTGCCAAATTTGCGGTACTACTCTGGCAGAGAGGAGAGTGAAGAAGTGCACAAAACCTTGGATACTTTCCGAAAACATTTCTTACTACATTGTGGCGATCAGGAAAGAACCGCAGCATGAAGCCAATCAAAAGAGGGGTTGTGCCCCTGTAACCAAGGATAACCAATATCCACCGGGTAATGGGGTGAGGAAATAACTTGAAATTGGATTATCTCATGGTGAAGAGCCCCTACGGCCATAGTCAATGAGGCAGTCTCATGAGTCACATGGGCAGGCTGTAGAGGTCTCCCATCAATAGCCTCAATGGCAAGTGGAGTGACATGAAGCTGCAGCACAATTGAGTGCTTAGACACAAAGGCACTATCTATGAACAGGCCTGCAGCCCCAGAGTCAATTAGAGCCTGTGTCTCGATGCGCGACTCATACCAAGTAAGAGTAACCGGAACGAAGGGCTTATCCTTCAGGATAACTGGGGACGTAACAATGCCACCTATAGTCTGTTCCCTACAGGACCTCAGGTGCAATCGCCCCCACGGACGGGTAGGACAAGACTTCAAAAAGTGACCTGCCTGGCCACAACAAAGGCACAATCTCTCCCTCGTCCTAAAGGCTCTCTCTTCCGCAGAGAGACATTTGAAGCCCAACTGCATGGTTTCTACTTCACTGACAGACTCAGTACCAGGAGGCATGGGAGGTGAGGGAGGCAAGGGTGGGACTGCAAAGCTTGGAGCCAAATGTACAGGAGACTTCCGCAAGTGCTCCTTAAAGGAAGGTCTCTCTCGGAGTCTGAAGTTAATGAGAATGGCAAATGTGATCAACTTCTCCAGATCTGTAGGTGGGTCTCGGGCAGTTATATCATATTTGGATCCTGGGACTACAAATCCCAGGATTCAATGCCACAAAATGTTGTAGGTGCCAAGATAATGCCTCTGGGTATGGTGATGGGTGTCATATGTTTAATATATGCCCTATCACAATCTTTTTAGTAAGTGTTGCTGGATAGGATGTTAAAATCTGGTCTCAATTGTCATAAATGCTCAGATTGAGGTAACAACCGCATGTTGTCCAGCCATTACACTCAGTAAATAAAGGAAGTGGTTAAATGATGCTCAGGTCATTTACCTCAAATATGAGAAGGAGACACCTGATGGGAGAGGAATAAATATATTACACAGGATTGAAAGAAGGTAAGTAGTGAACCAAAATTAGCCTTAGAGGTTAGAATTAGAGATTATTTGCAATTCGCATATTAACCAGATGTAAGTACTCTTTTTCTCCCATTTTAGTTTCCTTCTCGCTGTTTGGGTCAAATATTAGACCTATTGTTATCTATACCTTTCTTACAGATATGTTATGCATCCACTCCTGAAGAAGTGGAGTGAATCTAAGAAACGCATTGAGATTTACTGGATGCAGTCATGCATTTAAGATATGGTCTATTTCCCATCTAGATCATATTATAACAATTTTGTTACTTTAAATTACTCCTTGACATGGCTCACAACATGGGCACTACAATGTGCTACATTGCTAATATGTATATACAGTGGGTACGGAAAGTATTCAGACTCCCTTAAATTTTTCACTCTTTGTTATATTGCAGCCATTTGCTAAAATCATTTAAGTTCATTTTGTTCCCTCATTAATGTACACACAGCACCCCATATTGACAGAAAAACACAGAATTGTTGACATATTTGCAGATTTATTAAAAAAGAAAAACTAAAATATCACATGGTCCTAAGTATTCAGACCCTTTGCTCAGTATTTAGTAGAAGCACCCTTTTGATCTAATACAGCCATGAGTTTTTTTGGGAAAGATGCAGCAAATTTTTCACACCTGGATTTGGGGATCCTCTGCCATTCCTCCTTGCAGATCCTCTCCAGTCCTATCAGGTTGGATGGTAAACGTTGGTGGACAGCCATTTTTAGGTCTCTCCAGAGATGCTCAATTGGGTTTAAGTCAGGGCTCTGGCTGGGCCATTCAAGAACAGTCACTGAGTTGTTGTGAAGCCACTCCTTCATTATTTTAGCTGTGTGCTTAGGGTCATTGTCTTGTTGGAAGGTAAACCTTCAGCCCAGTCTGAGGTCCTGAGCACTCTGGAGAAGGTTTTTGTCCAGGATATCCCTGTACTTGGCCGCATTCATCTTACCCTCGATTACAACCAGTCGTTCTGTCCCTGCAGCTGAAAAACACCTCCACAGCATGATGCTGCCACCACCATGCTTCACTGTTGAGACTGTATTGGACAGGTGAAGAGCAGTGCCTGGTTTTCTCCACACATACCGTTTAGAATTAAGGCCAAAAAGTTCTATCTTGGTCTCATCACACCAGAGAATCTTATTTCTCACCATCTTGGAGTCCTTCAGGTGGTTTTTAGCAAACTCCATGCGGGTTTTCATGTGTCTTGCACTGAGGAGAGGCTTCCGTCGGGCCACTCTGCCATAAAGCCCCGACTGGTGGAGGGCTGTAGTGATGGTTGACTTTCTACAACTTTCTCCCATCTCCCGACTGCATCTCTGGAGCCCAGCCACAGTGATCTTTGGGTTCTTATTTACCTCTCTCACCAATGCTCTTCTCCCCCGCTAGCTCAGTTTGGCTGGACAGCCAGCTCTAGGAAGAGTTCTGGTCATCAAAACATCTTCCATTTAAGGATTATGGAGGTCACTGTGCTCTTTGGAACCTTAAGTGCAGCAGAATTTTTTTTGTAACCTTGGCCAGATCTGTGCCTTGCCACAATTCTGTCTCTGAGCTCTTCAGGCAGTTCATTTCACCTCATGATTCTCATTTGCTCTGACATGCACTGTGAGCTGTAGGTTCTTATATAGACAGGTGTGTGGCTTTCCTAATCAAGTCCAATCAGTATAATCAAACACAGCTGGACTCAAATGAAGGTGTAGAACCATCTCAAGGATGATCAGAAGAAATGGACAGCACCTGAGTTAAATATATGAGTGTCACAGCAAAGGGTCTGAATACTTAAGACCATGTGATATCTCAGTTTTTCTTTTTTAATAAATCTGCAAAAATGTCAACAATTCCGTGTTTTCTGTCAATATGGGGTGCTGTGTGTACATTAATGAGGAAAATAAATGAACTTAAATGATTTTAGCAAATGGCTGCAATATAACAAAGAGTGAAACATTTAAGGGGGTCTGAATACTTTCCGTATCCACTGTATATGAATTGTAATATGTTTATGGTGTAGATATGTAAAATAATCTATATCTATGTATATACTAACTGCAATGTGCTGTGATATTTGTTTATGCATATAAACATGTCAATTTTTTTTACTAAGTTGTTTTGTCACATGCCTCATATAAAGTCCTACAATCCCCTCATTCATTTTCAGATTAGGGATGGAGGCACATTTATACATGTGCTTCATTTAAAGTCCCATTTACCCCCCTCTCAATCGAATATGAGGTTAGAGTTGGGCTTTAAGGAGAAATACAGAAGTAGAATCATCAGTTCAACCACGGTACTACCTGTTTGCATGTTCTCCTTGTGCCTGCTTGGGGTTTCCTTCGGGTACCTCAGTTTCCTCCCACACTCCAAAGACATGTTGGTAGGTTAATTGGTTCCTGTCTAAATTGGCCCTAGTATGTGTGTGTATAAATGTGAGTCAGAGACCTTAGATTGTTAGCTGCATGAGAGCAGGAACTGATGTGAATATACAGTATATATGTGTAAAGTGCTGCATAAATTGGCAGCACTATATACTGTAAGTACCAGTAATAAATAAATACATTTAAATATAGCAGTGAAACCGTACAACATGACTGATTTTTTTTAAAACTAGAGAAAAGAAGATAACAATGACAAGCAATCCAGTCTCACACTTTTATTTTAATGGAAACAGTCCTAATGTAGTAAACCCCTTTTACAGTTAAGATATTTTTTATAATTAAACAATGAATGATAATAAAGACTTTTTGCACTATTTCACAGTAATCCAACGCATCTGTAAAGGTGGTATATACTAAAACAATCTCTTTCTTATTTTGGCTTCCTTAAGCTCATGTCTCCTGTCTAGTTCTCTGTAATGTCAAACTCCTGTCTGTACCTGCTCTCAGATTGCTGTCCAAGTTGCTGTTGTTGTACTGACTGCTGTCCAAGGTCCTGTAGATATTCTGCCTGCTGTGCTGTTTGGGGAAACAATACTGACTTCCTTCTTCCAATGAACGTGCTCAGACTGGCAAGTTAAATTCATAACCATGTTTATTGACATGGTGTGTGCTGCCTTGCTTTTCATAAGCTAATTTACTTTACAAGATTTTGTATGTTAACATAATTCTTTTTCATTTGAGAATGTATATTGCAATTAATTTTAATGTGGTATGTATATTTAAATAAATTGACCTCTACTTTAATTCTTTCAATGAACCCGATGTTCTTTAATATGAATGGACATATTGAAGCCTGCATGTTTATTTTTCAAATTTCAATTAATTTAGGAGTATTAAATGTATTTTTGCTTGAAAATATTGTTTTCTCATTTAACACTTTCATCGTGTATCTTTATGTTATCTTTGTTAGTGGATCTGCAGGGTGGACTCTAATAAAATGAAATAAAAAAACTTAGCAAGGGTGTCATATGCAAAATATATAATAAAGCATAGATCCTGCCATCTTTACCTTTATTGAGAGGTACAAAGCACCCAGTTAAGGCAAGGAATGCGTAACAGAGTTTCTATAAGATAAAGGTACCATATTATGTATGGCATTTTTGCCGCAGAGCCTGGGTGGAGTTCAGTATTGTTTTTCTGTCAATCAATAGCTGAAAGGGGTAGCAGGGGATTGCCTTGCTGCCAAGGCTATCAGCTTCTTTGGAAATAAGGCAGCTTATCCAGAGAACCAGTTGGAAGTGCGCACACAAATGTTGCTCAATGGATCCGTAAAGGGGTCATAGCCACTTGGAGACTTGGGGCGATTTTCATGGGAGGATTTGCTTACAGCTACAGCATTAAAGGAAAAACCAATATGCAAACAGGGTAAGTGCTAAGGTCTTTTAAATAAAGTATGTGCTAGGGTGTAAGTCAGCAAAAATAAAATAAAGCTACTGTTGCCTTACTTAAAGAAAAAAAAATATTTTTTGGTCATGTTTTTTAAGGTTTGTCTCTAACTTATGCACTTCACACACATATTCCTTATTCCTAGGTAGAGTTATGCCAAGTTCCACTGCCTAGTCATTTTAACATTCATAGGACATATTTACCAATTAGATACAATAGATGTTGACACAGCATTACTATGTTATGCTTTCTATCCAGTCATCAGAGATTGCACTAAAACCTAAAGACCCTTGACACTACCCTTCTACTACTACTTTTGAAGGCAATGTGTTTTTTTGAAGTAGCCTAATAAAAACTGCAATAATGTGTGTGCTTCAAATACTATTAAAAAGATTGCTTACATTTAGTTTGATACATACAGTTGATTTTTGATTGGGTGCTATAGTCTATTGGACTCAATTGCTCTCCCTACCTGTTAAAGTGCAGTATTTTGATTCTCTTTGAAAATTTGTCAAATGTTCAATTTTAGAGGTTTCCATTTTTGCAAATTCAACTGTTAACTACACCCAGCTGAAAAATACAAAATCATCTCTGCACAGAATTTAGTGTGAAACTCCTGCTTCTAGCAGGATAGAGGATAGCAAACTCCTACACAAAAAAAATACCACATCCAGTCTGCCACAATATTTATCTATGAAGTTAATAAAAGACCAGGTGATATTTTTGGTATTTATTCTACACAAATTGTTGAGGAACTGTGGACATGAGGTGATGATTGCTGTTATGAAAATAGTTGGCTATTGATCTCAGAGAAAGAGTTGGCTGACAGGAATGGATCTTCCCAGCTGATTATTGGTGTTTTTCTATGCACCAAAGGTGTCCGCTTTGTGCATAAACATGCACACTTGGCTGATATAGGCCTGCGTGTTTATCTTTGGTCATTCTAAAGAATATTTTTGTTGTTCTAACTTTTTGTCCAATATATCACATTGAGTCAAAGCTTTACTTTGGTTTTGGTGCCTTTGTAGTGATTAGTTGAATATAATTAGTATTGCATCACTGTATTTGAAGCATTCCTGCCTGTCACATTGTTGTTTGCACAGAAGCACATTATCTATAATGCAAAGCTGGAAGTTGCAGACTAGAGCATATTTTTTCATGATGAAGAGGACCATTGTATTTGGATTATAACATAGCAAGGGTGTCATACGATTGCAAATCACTACTTGTATGCATCATAGCTTACATAAACTGTACAATGGCTGTGTCACAGATGCTAAGTGGCCAGCCTCAGGGTATCCAGTCAGAAGGGCTGCTGACTGACTGTTCTGCTAGGAATTACCAGTGTGTACATGCATCTAATACACAAGTACAGCTAATTGTGCTTATGTCAAAAGCTTGGAGCTAAAGGGGAAGAAAATTTGCCAAGCCAGCACATTGGGAGCACATTCCAGAGGGAGTAGTGCTGGGACATGGTGTAGAGCCAGTAAATGACAAATGCAAGGAAAATCTGAAGATTTAGAGCTATGTAGGGAGCCTGTCCTATTTTCAGCTTGTAAAATCATCCTTTTAAGAACATCAGTAAATAAAGCTTGCAGTATTGTGCTTATTTAAAGTAGATCTAACACATATCATTAAAATATCTTATACGCGTTAACATGTTAATGTAGTTTCATTTTAAACCTACAATTTCCATCAAATTAATACCTGATAATCCTTCCATGAAGATCCTTGTTCATGCGCTTGTTGTTATAGGGTCACAACTGTCTACTATTTGTGCTTCTGTGTTGTTATCCTGTAAAGTATTCATATTGCACACTTTCCTGGAAATGGCTTGTGCTGTAGCAATCGCCAGTTGGGAACCTGTATCATAAGGTTAGGATATGCAGATTTTTAAAATATTCTATTACATCTTTTCATGTAACAACACTGAAGAAATGACACATTGCTACAATGTAACGTAGTAAGTTTACATCTTGTATAACAGTGTAAATTTGCCTTCCCCTCAAACTAACTCAAGTGAAATTGTGCCCAATTAGCCATTTCCTCTCCCCGGTGTCATGTGACTCGTTAGTGTTACAAGGTCTCAGGTGTGAATGGGGAGCAGGTGTGTTAAATTTGGTACTATCGCTCTCACTCTCTCATACTGGTCACTGGAAGTTCAACATGGCACCTCAACACCAATTGTTGCTCTATAATAAAGATGGCCTAGGCTATAAGAAGATTGCTAAGACCCTGCAACTGAGCTGCATCACGATGGCCAAGACCATACTGCAGTTTAACAGGACAGGTTCCACTCAGAACAGATCTCGCAATGGTTGACCAAAGAGGTTGAGTGCATGTGCTCAGCATCATATCCAGAGGTTGTCCCAGAAGGAAGCCTCTTCTAAAGATGATGCACAAACAGTTTGCTGAAGACAAGCAGACTAAGGACATGGATTACTGAAACCATGCTCTGTGGTCTGATGAGACCAAGATAAATTTATTTGGTTCAGATGGTGTCAAGCGTGTGTGCTGGCAACCAGATGAGGAGTACAAGGACAAGTGTGTCTTGCTAACAGTCTAGCATGGTTTTGGGAGTGTCATGGTCTAGGGCTGCATGAGTACTGCCGGCACTGGGGAGCTACAGTTCATTAAGGGAACCATGAATGCAAACATGTTCTATGACATACTGAAGCAGAGCATTATCCCCTCCCTTCACAGACTGGGCCGCAGAGCAGTATTCCAACATGGGGATCCTCAAGTATTCTCTGAGGATCTGAAAAAAAAGAACTGGTGCTCTACATAGAGTTGGCCTAGGCTATAAGAAGATTGCCAAGACCCTGAAACTAAGCTGCAGCACGGTGGCCAAGACCATACAACGGTTTAACAGGACAGGTTCCACTCAGAACAGACCTAGCAATGGTCGACCAAAGAGGTTGAGTGAACGTGCTCAGCGTCATATGCAGAGGTTGTCCCAGAAGGAAGCCTCTTCTAAAGATGATGCACAAACAGTTTGCTGAAGACAAGCAGACTAAGGACATGGATTACTGGAACCATCTCCTGTGGTCTGATGAGACCAAGATAGACTTATTTGGTTCAGATGGTGTCAAGCGTGTGTGGGAGCAACCAGGTGAGGAGTACAACGACAAGTGTGTCTTGCTAACAGTCAAGCATGGTGATGAGTGTGTCATGGTCTAGGGCTGCATGAATGCTGTCGGCACTGGGGAGCTACAGTTCATTGAGGGAACCATGAATGCAAACATGTACTATGATGTACTGAAGCAGAGCATGATCCCCTCCCTTCGGAGACTGGGCCGCATTCCAGTATGATAATGACCCCAAACACACCTCCAAGATGACCACTGCCTTGCTAAAGAAGTTGAGGGTAATGATGATGGACTGGCCAAGCATGTCTCCAGACCTAAACCCTATTGAGCATCTGTGGGGCATCCTCAAATTGAAGGTGGAGGAGCTCAAGGTCTCTAACATCCACCGGCCTCGTGATGTCATCATGGAGGAGTGGAAGAGGACTCCAGTGGCAACCTATGAAGCTCTGGTGAGCTCCATCCCCAAGAGGGTTAAGGCAATGCTGGAAAATAATGGTAGCCACACAAAATATTGACACTTTGCGCCCAATTTGGACATTTTCCCTTAGGGGTGTACTCACTTTTGTTGCCAGCAGTTTAGACATTAATGGCTGTGTATTGAGTTATTTTGCGGGAACAGCAAATTTACACTGTTATACAAGCTGTACGCTCACTACTTTACACTGTAGCAAAGTGTCATATCTTCAGTGTTGTCACATGAAAAGATAGAATAAAATATTTACAAAAATGTGAGGGGTGTACTCTATTTTGTGAGATACTGTATATTGCCAGCACACAGTGAATCTTAGAAAAGTTTATTAAAGATATTACATCAGGGCAAAGAATTGTGATGTTTTGGAGATGTTTAGGACCCCTTCATCAGGCACGTGACACTACCACATTTAAAGCTATACAGCTGGGTCAAGAACCTCCAAGTCTGTGCTTAGATAATGAAGAAGCCTCAACACTCCGATGAAGTCAATTTTGTGCTTACTACTCCTATCAGTAAAATCTCTGAGCACTGTTGCATTTATCCTATCTGGCTTACAAAGCTATAGCTTTGTTTGCTTGTCTGAATCTGTCTGTAAAGGAAACTACCTGAGTCTGATATACTGTACACATAGACCCATTTAAGGAGGTATTTAATGAATGCATACATTGTCATATTTTAGATCTGCTTTTATTTGTGCTTTTAGTTTACTGGTGGTTTTGTTCTTTTAGAGCTGTTCTATTTAAAAAAGTAGAGTGACTTAAAATGACAATTGTTTTGTGCATAATAAGCAAGTTTGTTGTCAGAAATTCCTATGCTGGCTTCCCGCCAAAGCACAGAATGAAAGTTTGATGCTTTTAGGCACTTTGTTAATGAAGTAGATGGGCGATAAAGTGGAAGTGATTAGGTCCGTTAGTTTAAACCTTCATTGTGATGAATATGGGTACAGAACAAAAGCCCAGCAGTAATTTGGAGCCTGTCGTAACTTTATTTGCTGTGTATTTTATGTGTCTTGGGGACACTACCAACAGGTTGCTGGAAGCAGTTTATGAAAAGTAAATGTTTCTTCATTTTATACACAAATAATCTGCCTACAGTATGTTTGTGAACAGGTTTCCAGCTGCATTGTGTCATTTTCTTGTCATATATGTGGAATGACACAATAACCACAAATGTGGCAAACATTTAGCTGTCTATTTTGCATATAGGCATACTTTAAATTAAAAAAGGAGCAACAACAATGGGATTTTCTCGGTACCATAAACAACACTATAACTACACGTTAGTATAAAAATAAAACGTTTATTAATTCATATTAAAAATTACATTCTCTAAAAACATGATTAATTTTGATCTAAACCCCTGAGTTCCTGCATGATAGTGGGTAACTTTTGCTTGCCTTATTCATTTGATAGTTATTACCTCCAAAATATCACATAGTGGCATTGGTAAATGAAAACATATATGCAATCATTCCATACATATTGAAACTCAATAAGAATCCAGACTTATGGTAGAAATAACCAGCTTGTGCCCACGGTCATGCAGTGAAGCTCATTTGTCTTTATATGTTTCGCGTTTTCACACTAACGCTTCCTCAGAAGATAAGGGGTTGTTTTTGTATATACAACATTCAGTAGCTATGGATCTGAAAATACAGATAAGATATTTAGTACAAGTTGAACATTGTCTTCATTGACAAATACAGTATTATAATCTGAAATCACTAATCAACATTGCAGCCCTAGCTTGCCATAGGTCCAAACGGTCCAAAGCCCTGGGTTCCACCTAGCACCAACAGATGCGGGGACACACTTGTACAAGATATAGCCTGAAATAGAGTCTATGTAAACAATTGATTATCACTGGGGGGTCTAGGATAATTATCCTCCCACATCTCATAAGAATCTTACTGTATGTTAAATATGGTAGTAGTTCTCCAACAGAACATTATTTATAAAAAGAGATACAAAATATCAAGCCTCTCTTCGAACATTTAATATACTTGGTGTGGTTACCTATATAGGGAATTGCTGACTGTAATGGTGAGATCAATTCCCAGGTCCTCCCATCTATGTTAATCTGTGTATTGTTATTGATATTCCACAGTTCTCCTATAATGTAAACACAAACACATAAATGGGTATCAATATAGCTTCAGTAAGGAGGGTGAAGAGATTTCAAAAGAGATGAGGAGAGAGGGAGGGTAGTGGAACAGATGTGTTCCCCTCGTCCCTCCATCTCTATTTGAGCAGCCACCCCAACATACCTTGTATAAAATTGGGTAGTCCCAGGATCTTGGGATTGCCTGCTTCCCGATGTCTCCGGTTCCTAATGGCGTCTGAGAGCACGAGCGTGTCTAACGCTCTGCTGTCGGCGCCGGCTCAAGTGCGTCCCGACCGCGACGTCACGCCGTGGGTGACGCCTACCCACTCGTGACATCAGTTGGCCCTGCAACATGCTCCACCCTTCTCAACCGAGCCGCCAGTAGGCAGCACAGACTGGAAGAGCCAGCTGACCCGAGAGCCTCCAGGCTGGAAGCTCCCCCTGGTGGGCTCCCGGGGCGCCACCCCTGCCATGGCCTCACGGCACTCCAATGAGACATCGGGGGCTGGCCTGGGCGGCGCTTTCAGCCGCACATCTGCCAACCCCCCATCCCCTCATTCACCGACCCCAGCGAGATCACCAAGGGAAAGGGGGAAGAGGGGAATAGGGAGGAGACCAAGTGGGGGGCAAAGAACCATCCATAACCATGGCTGGGTATACAACAGTGTCATCCCGTAGTTCAATAAATATCACCATAATTTGGAACGGCATATACATGTTGGTTTTGAATTGTAAATATTACCATACTTTATACATGTTGGTTAGACAGGATCATAATCAGATATTGCTAATCCGCCTAATTCATAACTAGGGTTCCTAGTAGTCACCTAGTTAGGACCTTATACAATTTTTGAATACTTTAAATTAAAGACCATGTACCATGGGCATAAGGTTGGTCTTACCAGAGTTCAGAGACCACATTCATTAATATATATCTTTTGGTCAGAAAGCAGACAATACAGATGCAATTATTACAAACAAGGTACCTACATATTTGTACCTGAAATAAATAACTTTTTTGAATGGTTTAGTGCTAATATGTGCAGTATCACAAATTTTTAAGTAACCTTCTTGCCATTCTGAATAACCTTCCCCAAAACAACTTCAGGCATCCACCTAACCTTTTTCTGTTCTGTCTTTCTATGTGGCATAGAAATACTGCAAACAATAATTTCCTATTATTTTCATATTATTAGATATATCTGCTTCTTGTATTTCACCAACTGAAGACATTAACCTTTGACTGAATCAGTAGAAAACTGGATAAAGGTCTGCAATTAAATTTTATGTGTTTTGAGTGCATTTTAACTCCTTTATGACCAAGAGCATTTTGTGCCCTGATAAACAATTTTTTTTTCTTGGACAACTACTGAGCTTATAGTGAGACAGATTTGTAGAACTAATCTATGTTCTGGTAGTGTCAAAATTAATCATCAAATGGGTGTTGATTAGGGATGGACGTGATGTTCCGTTCGACTGGAACATCAGCTGTTCGTTTGTTCATAGAACAAGCAAACAAATGGGGCGCTCGCAGGAGGTTCCCTCGCTCCAGAGTGCCCCATAATGCACTGCGAGATCACAGTGCATTGATGGCTGCTGATTGGCCAAAGCATGCACATGACCTATATGCTTTGGCCAATCACAGCGCAATGTGCTGTGAGAGCCATGATTGGCCAAAGGCAGGGTGCCTTTGGCCAATCATGGCTCAGGGGCCACACCTCCCACTATATAAGGCTGCTGCTTACACGGCAGCCATATATAGTGAATGAATGGAGATTAGAGAGGTAGTTAGTGTAGTGTGAAGTCAGTCAATGTAGTATATATAATACAGTTCAGAGTATACAGCGCGGTCAGTGTAGTATATATAATACAGTTCAGAGGATACAGTGCAGTCAGTGTAGTATATATAATACAGTTCAGAGTACATAGTGCAGTCAGTGTAGTATATATAATACAGTAGAGTGTATATACACTGTGTGCACAATTATTAGGCAAGTTGTATTTTTGAGGATTCATTTAATTGTTGAACTACAGTTCTCTTGGTCAATCCAAAATGTTAATAAACCTCAAACCTGAATATTTAAGAAATTAAATGTGAGGTTTTGGCTTTCTTAGGGGAATATCTATGTGTGCACAATTATTGGACAACTATTAGTGTGCAGAATTATTATGCAACTAAATGAAAAATGAACATTTTTCCATCTTGCTTGTTTATTTCTATCTCTTAAAGTGAGAATAATAAACAAACAACTCAAAATTAACAAATAAGCATTTCTGAAATTTCAAAAAAACAAAAAAAAAACAAACAACAGTGACCAATATAGCCCCCCTTCAATAACAGTGATAAGCCTCCCATTCATGGAGTCTGTCAGTTTCTTGATCTGTTGATGATCAACATTTTGTGCAGCAGCAACAGCAGCCACCCAGACACTGTTCAGAGAGGTGTACTGTTTTCCTTCATCGTAAATCTCCCATTTAAGAAGGACCACGAGTTCCCAATAGGGTTTAGGTCAGGTGAGGAAGGGGGCCGTGTCATTATTCTTTCATCTTTAAGGCCTTTACTGGCTAGCCACACAGTGCAGTACTTAAATGCATGTGATGGAGCATTGTCTGAATTGTCCTTCTTGAAAGATGCAGAGTATTTCCTGTACCACTGCTTGAAGAAAGTGTCTTCTAAACTGGCAGTAGACTTAGGTTTGATTGAGTTGATTTTGAGTCCATCTTCAACCCCAAAGGGTCCAACTAGCTCACTTTTAACCACTTCAACCCCTGAAGGATTTCCCATGTTAGGACCAGAGCGTCATTTCTGATCACCGCTATAAAGAAAAAAGGAGTGACAATTTTGCAAAACAAAAAAAAAAAACAATATTTCTTACTTTTTGCTAAAATACAAATAAAAAAATAAAATAAAAAAAAAACATTATTTTTCATCGGTTTATATTCTTCCTCATATTGCCGCGTTTACGAATGATGAGAATTCATTTCTGGGGTTTTATTTTATTTTTTTTTATATTTTACTAGTAATGGCGGCGATCTGAGATTTTTAGCACTACTGTGATATTGCGGCAGACATGTCGGACCATTTTGACACTCTTTTGGGATCACTCTTTTTGCCGATCAGTGCTTGGAAAATGCACTGATTACTGTATAAATGCTATTGGCAGTGAAGGGGTTAACCTGGAGGTGGCGCTCTACTATATACATATTATATATATATATATAACAATACTCGTTATAGCGGCCGCCATCAGGTGACAGCGTTTTGCGATAACAAACCACGTTGCCACCGTCAAGCGACGGCGGGCAGTCGGCAAGTGGTTAATAATACCAGACCATACCAGTACCCCACCTCCACATTGCTGGCTTCTGAGTCGAAGTGGAGCTCTGTGCCCGTTACCGATCCAGCCACACGACCAGCCATTTGTCCATCAAGAGTCACTCTCATCTCATCAGTCCAAAAAACCTTTGAAAATCTGTCTTCAGATATTTCTTAGCCCAGTCTTGACGTTTCAACTTATGTGTCTTGTGCAGTGGTGGTCAGGTTTCAGCTTACTGTACCTTGGCCATAAGTCTGAGCACTGAACACCTTGTATTTCTGGGCACTCCAGGTAGGTTGCAGTTCTGGAATAATGCAGAACTGGAAGATAATGAGTTGCTAGTAGAGTTAGGCGAACACCTGGACGTTCGGGTTCGGCGGGTCCGAACGAACTTTGGAAAAAAGTCCGGGTTCAGCACCGAACGTTGCCCGAACTTTATCCCGGACCCCGAACCCCATTGAAGTCAATGGGGACCCAAACTTTTAGGCACAAAAATGGCTCAGGATGAGAATGGGGGTAAAATGAAGGAAAATGTCGGGAGATCGTGAACGGTCCTGAAACAATGTCGGTAAAAACACGGATTTTCAAACCCAGGGGTAACTGA
>BLSH010024769.1:4144695-4185579 GCA_018402905.1 Glandirana rugosa | reverse complement strand
CATCCTGAAACAGAAGTGGTTGGGCATCGGTGCACTCAATGTCTTCCACTTCTGGGGCAGCGCTATGTGGATGGCCCACGGAAAGCACACCAGGAGAGTCATCTAAAAGCATAAGAGTCTCTTGCAGGACTTGGGGCTCAGACTGCTTGGCTAATTTACAAGGGGCTGAGGTGAAAGACAGATGGCCATGGGGTTCAGGTACCAACTCTGAGCTTTCATCAAGGGACCAGGAGGGAGACAATGTGAAGGAACTGGAGGCATTGTCAGCCACCCAATCTACTATCGCCTGTACTTGTTCTGGCCTCACCAATCGTTGAGGGGCATTCGGGCCTACCATATACCGGTGAAGGTTCTGTTGACTACCTGAGGAAGGTGTTTCCCTTGTGTGTGTAGCTGGCACACCTCGACCACGTCCTCTCCTTCCAACAGGAGGTTCACCAACACCACCAACACCAGCAGCACCAGCAGCACCAGTAGCACCATGACCACGTCCCTTATTTGCTCTCCTCATTGTGCCCGCAAATGTACTATGTAGCCCTATGTAAGTATTTATTAATGCCAATTAATACCTTTTTTTTTTTTTTGAAAACACCAACGTAGACAGACTTTTTATTTTGGTGCAAGAAATGCACCGCTTACACCAACAGCTGGAAGCTCTCCCGTTAGAACTAGGAGATGATCTTTGAACAATAATCTGTCACTTACAGCAACAGCTGGAACCTGGCCCTATAGGAGTAGGCAATGATTTTTGAACAATAATTTGTCCCTCTAAGCAACAGCTGGAAGCTCTCCCTTTAGAACTAGGAGATGATTTTTGAACAATAATGTGTTACTTACAGCAACAGCTAGAACCTCTCCCTTTAGAACTAGGAGATGATTTTTGAACAATAATGTGTCACTTACAGCAACAGCTAGAACCTCTCCCTTTAGAACCAGGAGATGATTTCTGAACAATTATGTGTCACTTACAGCAACAGCAGGAACCTGACCCTATATGAGTAGGTGATGATTTTAGAACAATAATCTGTCCCTTACAGGACCAGCAGGAACCTCTCCCTTTAGAACTAGGAAATGATTTTTGAACAATAATCTGTCCCTCTAAGCAGAAGCCTCTACCTAGTGCAGTCAGAGCGTTGTGTAATGCAGGGTTTGATCTGCAATCTGTCACTCAAAGCAGCAGTATGTGAAATCTCAAATTACTCCCACAATCTGATCGTTGTATACGATCCCACAATCTGATTGTTGTGTACGATCGTAACGATTGTTGTGTTATGCAGGGTTTGATCTGCAATCTGTCACTCAAAGTAGCAGTATGTGAAATCTCAAATTGCTCCACAGTCTGATCGTTGTGTACTATTGTATTGATCGTTGTGTTATGCAGGGTTTGATCTGCAATCTGTCACTCAAAGCAGCAGTATGTGAAATCTCAAATTTCTGCAATCTGTCCCTCAGAGCAACAGTAGTAGTAATCTCAGGATGTAGGATCAGATGTTAAAATGTCTGCAATCTGTCCCTCACAAAAACGCTGGCAGCTTCCTCTCCCTATACTAGTCAGAGTCTCAGAGAGCATGTGACTGCAGCATCAAGTGACTCCAGCTTATAAAGATGCTGGGTCACATGATGCACTGGCCAATCACAGCCATGCCATTTGTAGGCATGGCTGTGATGGCTTCTAAGGGCAAACCAGTGAAACGCTTGTTGATTGGCGGTCCTGCAGCTATTCAACATGCGTGATCAACTACCAGAACCCAGAACCCGAAACCGAACGTTTTCTGAAATGTCCGTGTTCGGGTCCAGGTCCTGGACACCCCAAAGTTCGGTACGGACCCGAACGTTACAGTCTGGGTTCGCTCAACACTAGTTGCTAGTAGCTTCATGTTTGATTCTTCTCAAATTTTTAGTAGTTAATTTGTGTCTTTTTTCTTAACATGTTTTTTTGCGAACCCTGTTGACTATTTGCAACAAAACATTTGATGGTTCTGTGATCACGCCCCAATATTTTAGAGATTTCAAAGATCACTCTGAAAGACTTTTTACAATTTTTGACTTTTCAGAATCAGTTAAATATCTTTTTTGACCCATTTTGCCTGAGGAAAAGATGCTGCCTAATAATTATGCACACCTTGATATAGGGTGTTATCCTTCATTAAACAAATACACATCACCTAATATGCCTCAATCCAATACACATTCAAGTATATACAGCTTGAAATTGGACCATATGCATAAAAATTAAGATTTAGTCAAAATACGTGCCTAACAAATGTGCACACAGTGCAGTCAGTGTAATGTATATAATACAGTGGAAAGTATATAGTGTAGTCAGTGTAGTATATATAATACAGTGTAGAGTATATAGTGCAGTCAGTAAAGTATATATAATACAGTTCAGAGTATATAGTGCAGTCAGTGTAGTATATGTAATACAGCGGAGAGTATATAGGGCAGTCAGTGTAGTTTATATAATACAATGCAGAGTATATAGTGCAGTCAGTGTAGTATATATAATACAGTTCAGAGCATTTAGTGCAGTCAGTGTAGTATATATAATACAGTGTAAAGTATGTAGTGCAGTCAGTGTAGTATATATAATACAGTGGAGAGTATATAATTCAGTCAGTGTAGCATATATAATAGTGTAGAATACATAGTGCAGTCAGTGTAGTATATATAATAAAGTGGAGAGTATATAGTGCAGTCAGTGTAGTATATATAATACAGCAGGGAGTATATAGGGCAGTCAGTGTAGTGTATATAATACAATGCAGAGTATATAGTGCAGTCAGTGTAGTACATAATAATTATGCACACCTTGATATAGGGTGTTGATCTCCTTAGGCCACACCTTCCCTCATTAAACAAATACACATCACCTAATATGCCTCAATCCAATACGCATTCAAGTATATACAGCTTGAAATTGGACCATATGCATTAAAATTAAGATTTAGTCAAAATGCTTGCCTAACAAATGTGCACACAGTGTAGTGCAGTCAGTGTAGTGTATATAATACAGTGGAGAGTAAATAGTGCATTCAGTGTAGTATATATAATACAGTGTAGAGTATATAGTGCAGTCAGTGTAGTATATATAATACAGTTCAGAGTATATAGTGCAGTTATTGTAGTATATATACTACAGTGGAAAGTATATAGTGCAGTCAGTGTAGTATATATAATAGTGTAGAGTATATAGTGCAGTCAGTGTAGTATATATAATACAGGGGAGAGTATATAGGGCAGTGAGTGTAGTGTATATAATACAATGCAGAGTATATAGTGCAGTCAGTGTAGTACATATAATACAGTGGAGAGAATATAATTCAGTCAGTGTAGTATATATAATAAAGTTCAGAGTATATAGTGCAGTCAGTGTAGTATATATAATAGTGTAGAGTATATAGTGCAGTCAACGTAGTATATATAATACAGTGGAGAGTATATAGTGCAGTCAGTGTGGGGTATATAATACAATGCAGAGTATATAGTGCAGTCAGTGTAGTACATATAATACAGTAAAGAGTATATAGTGCAATCAGTGTAGTATATATAATAGTGTAGAGTACATAGTGCAGTCAGCGTAGTATATATAATAAAGCGGAGAGTATATAGTGCAGTCAGTGTAGTATATATAATACAGCAGGGAGTATATAGGGCAGTCAGTGTAGTGTATATAATACAATGCAGAGTATATAGTGCAGTCAGTGTAGTACATATAAAACAGTTTAGCGTATATAGTGCAGTCAGTGTAGTATGTATAATACAGTGGAGAGTATACAGTGCAGTCAGTGTAGTATATATAACACAGTGTATTGATGTGGTTAAGGGGAACCCTATGACAGAATTATGAAAAAAATGGCGTGGTCACCCCCAAAATCCATACCAGGCCCTTCTGGTCCCTAGCTGGTTTAAGAAGGGGGCCCCCAGATCCCACCCCCTATGTGAATGGGTATCAGGTGCATTGTACCCCTGCCCATTCACCAAAAAGGTGTTAAAAAGTAAAAACCCCAAGAGACAGTTTTTGGAAATTCCTTTATTAAAAAAGAAAAAAGTGTACCGCGATGTACATCCACCGTCAATCACACCGCCCAACGGACTCGAAAAGTAGAAAAAATGGAAAAAGCTCACCTTGATGGTAGGCCTCCCGCCGACTGCTGTTTCTTCTCTTTGACAGCTGTTATATAGGTAAGGACGGGGCCACCTGGTGACACAACCGAGTGACCCTGCCCCCTCCTGACATCATGTGATGTCAGAAGGGGGTGGGGTCAATCAGTTACATTACCCTGTTGTTATGTCCCCCTTGCCTATATAACAGCTGTCAAAGCAAAGAGACAGCAGTTGGCTGGGAGGCCTCCCATTGAGGCAGAACTTTTTCCATTTTTCTCTATTTTTTGGGTCCATCAGGCATTGTGATTGACGGTGGATGTACATCAATGGACACTTTTTTTTAAATAAAAGAATTGTCAAAAACTGTCTCTTGTGGTTTTTACTTTTTTGACACTTTTTTGGTGAATAGGTAGGGCTACAATTTACCCGATACCTATTCACATGGGGGGGCGGGATCTGGGGGCCCTCCTGTTAAAGGGGGCTCCCAGATTCTGATAAGCCCCCTGCTCTCAGACCCCAACAACCACAGCCCAGGGTTGTTGAGAAGAGGCCCTTGTCCCCATCAACATGAAGACAAGATGCTTTGGGGGGTACCCCAAAGCACCCTCCCTATGTTGAGGGCAAGCGGCCTGGTATGGTTCGGGAGGGGGGGGGGGCGCTCACTCATCCCCCCTTTCCTGACCTCCAGGCTGCATGCTCAGATAAGGGCCTGGTATGGACTTGGGGGGGACCCTACGGTATTTTTTCATTCTTTTTTATCTGTATTGCTGGAAGGCAGCCATACATTACGGCAGCAAGCAAGTTTATATGACATATTTTCCTTTAGAAATGTCATTATTGCCGCGGCATGTTCTAGACATCACACAGCTGCGCCACTTTACAGGCAGACTAAGATATTTAAAGGAATATTTCATTTTTATTGTTTCACTTTAAGCATCATTAAAATTACTGCTCCTTTAAAATTATTGTTTTAAAAACTTTTTTTTGCATTGATACATGTCCCCTAGGGCAGTACCCGGGTCCCCATACACTTTTTATGGCAATAACTTGCATATAAGCCTTTAAAATGAGCACTACTACTTTAATAGGGTTTGCATGTTCGCTAGAACTTTTTGCCTGTTCAAGGTGTTCTGGTGTGACCCGAAACGGGGTATGTTCGGCCCCTCCCTAGTGTTGATATGTTTGTCACCTTTACTTTGACTAGTAATGGGCGAATGTGCTTGATTTCCATTCACAGGAATGTTTGATAAACACGTCCAAAGTTCACAAATTGCTCACATTAATACAAAGGTAATTTAAATAAATGGTAGGTGAATCTTGAAATTGACTTACAAAAAAAAAAGAGTTGGGACTTTTTAAGTGTTGAAACCACCTCCTAGAAGGATCATACAAACAACAGTGATTTAATAATTAATTTTAGTCATTTAAATGTGTCTATTCAAACATAATAGACAGCCTTTAAAAACATGCATATTTGATCGCAACTCTTTGTAGTAGCACTCCCCCTGTATGTATAGTGTGATACCTCCCCCCTAAAAAAGGTGTACTTGTTGCTCAAAGATTACAATGAAATACAGGTGGGGAGATACAGGTGATACACAGGTAAATATCACATTTAGGGAGGAAACACACAGCCGATGCATTTCGCCTTGTTGGCTTCTTCAGGGGCTTGTATATTTATATTTGGGGATGTGGTGCTGATATTAAACTGAACCCATGCAAAATTGACCAATCTTGAAAATTGATTTTCTCCAATTGCAAGGCCAATAGACAATGAACCCAATCTCCCAAAGCCTCCTTGAAGTCAATTACTGTCTACATGCACTCTAGCAATAGCTGCATGGCAATTCTCAGGATGGGTTTCTTGATGGTAAATACCGTGGATCATGCTCGCATATAGTTTATTAAAACATCCACCGATAGTCTCCATTAGAAGCTCTGTGTAACAGAATGACAAGGCAGGTGTACAAAAGGGGAAAAGGGACAGTTGTCACTCTGCACATGGACCTTCATGGCAGGATTGTATATATTATTTTACCGAATGCTGTGGGATTTAAAATATTGACTTTTGAAATGAATTTTGAAATATCATTAAAGTGGTTGTCAACTTATGACAACCACTTTAACATACAGGTAAGCCTATGCTAAGGCTTACTTGTAGGTGCCCTGCATATCTCCTAAATCTGTACGATTCAGGAGATATGCAGCGTATTTGCTGTGCCAACGTCTGCAACTGTGCCGTGACAGTGAAGTCACACAACTCCGGTCAGCAGTGACTGGCCGGAGTCGTGGCCCCAGAAGGAAGAGGGGCAGAAGATGGACGATGCCAGCACAGGGGACATCGCTGGACATTGCAGGCTTCGTTTGCAGGTAAGTGGCACATAATGGGCTACTATGCTATGCATAGTAGCCCATTATGCTTCTACATTACAGGGACATGTAGAGGAAAGTAAACCCCATCTGGGTTTACTTCCTCTTTAACATGTCAACACATAGGGGTTGATTTACTAAAACTGGAGAGTGCAAAATCTGGTGCAGCTTTGCATGGTAGCCAATTAGCTTCTAACTTCAGCTTGTTCAATTAAGCTTTCCACAAAAAAAATGGAAGCTGGTTGGTTTCTATGCAGAGCTGCACCAGATTTTGCACTCTCCAGTATTAGTAAATCAACCCCACTGTGACAAAATCCTACATTAAAACATTAAAAAAACAAAAACAAAACAAAAGGAAGCATCCTTGATCGTCAATCAAGTCATTCAGTGATGTAGAGCCATTGTCAATCACAATGAATATCGATCCTGACAATCCACTGACACAAAAACTATGCCCTGTGCCAACAATCTTCTCATGATGGACTTCAGTGGCAACTGAGAGCTCCCCAACCCAGCACTTGAATGGAGATGGGGATATGTCCTTGGTTGCTAGGATGCAGGCAACAGCCAGCATTGTACCAACCAATGAGTTGGGGCAGATGCATGGTCCTGAACAGAAACCTTTCACATTTAATGGTAGCAGTAATACTACCACTGAATATTTGACTTCATACAGAAGCCAGAGGTTCACTTTGGTTGGCAAACAGACTATTCAGGTCACCCATTCGATGAATTACAAACAAGCAGAGTTTGTGACGAAACATGAATTCAAACCTCAACTCTAACTGTGACTAAGGTTATTAAAAACAGCCTGATAACCTCCTTTGGTACATCCGATTACCCGTAAATTGTTATCCTTTGCAGAGATCCAGCACAAATATCAGATCCCTGAGAAATTTTTTTACTCCTATCTTCAATTCAAACATTACTTCCTTTCTAAGTCAAAGACCCTGACCTTGGACAAACCCTCCCCATTTGAGCTCCTTTGTGCTCAAGGTCCCTATTAAACCCATCTTATATCATCTATTTTTACAATTTTCCATGATACCCCTCCGCTTACAAACTCACACCACTCATATATGCAAAAATGGTCTCAACTTATTCAATGACCTATTCACCTCCCACAATGGCAAAAGATATGGGACGGTGTCCAAATGCTCTAGATGCGTGGGGCAGAGAGACGGCTTACAAGATACCTTTTTTTCTGGTATAGAACTCCAGAGGTCCTCCACAGATATGACTCTAAGATCCCGCAGGTTTACTGGAGATGCCATGCTAATATAGGCTCACATTACCATACCTTCTGGGAATGTCCCATCCTCTTACCATTTTGGTCCTCTATTCAATCCTTTTTTCAGAAAGATGTAACTCTTTGATGTAACTCTTCCTTTAGACCCAATACATTATTTCCTAGGCCTACCCTTCCCTGACCTCTCTAAGCCTACCCAAAAAACTAACAACATTTATTCTTCTAGCAGCCAAATGGGTCATTCCCTTAGGATGGCTATCCACCTCCCTACCTACGTTGACCCAAGTAATACAGACTCTGGCACATATACGCAAAATGGAACACCTTACAGCCCTGCTACATGATTCCGTGCCTCAATTTTTTAAAGTCTGGGAATTATGGGACTACTCTGATCTCAACCCTAATGCCATATTATGATGGTTATACCCCTGCTTCTTAAGCTCGCTCCAAGGGTTGACCACCTTCTTTGCACCTCAGTTTTTACACTGTTATTATACAAGTTCTACTACAGGTGATACTTGAAAAATTAGAATATCGTGCAAAAGTTCATGTATTTCAGTAATGCAACTTAAAAGATGAAACTAATATATGAGATAGACTCATTAAATGCAAAGCAAGATAGTTCAAGCCGTGATTTGTCATAATTGTGATGATTATGGCTTACAGCGCATGAAAACCCCAAATCCACAATCTCAGAAAATTAGAATATTGTGAAAAGGTGCAATATTCTAGGCTCAAAGTTTCCCACTCTAATCATCTAATTACGCCATAACACCTACAAAGGGTTCCTGAGTAGAGTTGAGCGAACACCTGGATGTTTGGGTTCGGCGGGTCCGGCCGAACTTTGCGAAAAAGTTTGGGTTCGGTACCGAACTTGACCCCGAACCCCATTGAAGTCAATGGGGACCCAAACTTTTCGGCACAAAAATGGCTGTAAAAAAGTCCTGGCAAGTGCTAGAGGGCCCTATAGGAGTAGGCAATAATTTTAGAACAATAATCTGTCACTTACAGGACCAGCAGGAACCTCTCCCTTTAGAACTAGGAGATGATTATAGAACAATAATCTGTCCCTTACAGAAACAGCAGGAACCTGACCCTATAGGAGTAGGTGATGATTTTAGAACAATAATCTGTCCCTTACAGCAACAGCAGGAACCTGACCCTATAGGAGTAGGCGATGATTTTAGAATAATAATCTGTCCCTTACAGGACCAGCAGGAACCTCTCCCTTTAGAACTAGGAGATGATTATAGAACAATAATCTGTCCCTTACAGCAACAGCAGGAACCTGACCCTATAAGAGTAGGCGATGATTTTAGAACAATAATCTGTCCCTTGCTGCAACAGCAGGAACCTGACCCTATAGGAGTAGGCGATGATTTTAGAACAATAATCTGTCCCTTACAGCAACAGCAGGAACCCGACCCTATAGAACTAGGAGATGGTTTTAGAATCTGTCCCTTTAAGCAGTAGACTCTACCTAGTCCAGTCAGATCATTCTGTAATGCAGGATGAGATGTTATTAGATCTGCAATCTGTCCCTAAAAGCAGCAGTAGTAGTAATCTCTACCTAGTCCACAATCAGATCGTTCTGTAATGCAGGATGAGATCTGCAATCTGTCCCTCAAAGCAGTAGTAGTAGTAATCTCTACCTAGTCTACAATCAGATCGATGAGATGTTATTATATCTGCAATCTGTCCCTCACAGCGCCGGCAGCATCCTCTCCCTACACTAGCCAGAGAGCATGTGACATTCAGCACTAAGTGACTCCAGCTTATAAAGAGGCTGGGTCACATGATGCACTGGCCAATCACAGCCGTGCCATTAGTAGGCATGGCTGTGATGGCTTCTAAGGGCAAACCAGTGAAACGCTTGTTGATTGGCTGCCTTGCAGCTATTCAACATGCGTGATCAAATACCCGAACTTTTTTTCAAATGTCCGGGTTCGGTTTCAGGTCCGGGTTACGGACACCCCAAAGTTCGGTACGGACATGAACTTTACAGTCAACTCTATTCCTGAACCTTTAAATGGTCTCTTAGTCTGGTTCAGTAGGAATCACAATCATGGGAAAGACTGCTGACCTGACAGTTGTGCAGAAAACTATAATTGGCACCCTCCATAAGGAGGGAAAGCCTCAAAAGGTAATTGCAAAGGTGTTGGGGACTTTCACAAGGAGTGGACTGAGGCTGGAGTCAGTGCATCAAGAGCCAGCACACACAGACGGATCCTGGACATGGGCCTCAAATGTCGTTTTCCTCTTGTCAAGCTGCTTCTGAACAACAAACAATGTTAGGAGCGTCTTACCTGGGCTAAAGAAAAGCAGACCTGGTCTGTAACTCAGTGGTCCAAAGTCCTCTTTTCTGATAAGAGCAAATTTTGCATCTCATTTGGAAACCAAGCACCCAGAGTATGGGGGAAGAATGGAGAGGCACACACTGCAAGATGCTTGAAGTCCAGTGTGAAGTTTCCACAGTCTGTGTTAATTTGGGGAGCCATGTCATCTGCTGGTGTTGGTCCACTGTGCTTCATTAAGTCCAGGGTCAATGCAGCCATCTACCCGGAGATTTTGGAGCACTTCATGCTTCCTTTCCACAGATGAGCTCTATGGGGATGCTGACTTAATTTTCCAGCAGGACTTGGCACCTGCCCACACTGCCAAGAGCACCAAAACCTGGGTCAATGACCGTGGGATTACTGTGCTTGATTGGCCAGCAAACTCGCCTGACCTGAACCCCATAGAGAATCTATGGGGCATTGCCAAGAGAAAGATGAGAGACATGAGACCTAACAATGCAGAAGAGCTGAAGGCCGCTATTGAAGCATCCTGGTCTTCCATAACACCTCAGCAGTGCCACAGGCTGATAGCTTCCATGCCACGCCGCATTGAGGCAGTAATTGCTGCTAAAAGGGCCCAAACCAAGTACTGAGTACATATGCATGCTGATACTTTTCAGAGGTCTGATATTGTTCTATGTACAATCCCTGTTTTATTGATTGCATGTAATATTCTAATTTTCTGAGATTGTGGATTTGGAGTTTTCATGAGCTGTAAGCCATAATCATCACAATTATGACAAATCACGGCTTGAACTATCTTGCTTTGCATGTAATGAGTTTATCTCATATATTAGTTTCACCTTTTAAGTTGCATTACTGAAATAAATTAACTTTTGCACGATATTCAAATTTTTCGAGTATCACCTGTATAATCTGACCTTTTGTATTACATAAGTATATGTATTAGGTTGCTGTTACGGTCCCTTAGTGGACTCTTTCTTTGATATCTGTATTGATGTTATTCTTTATTTGTCTATGGAAAAAAATCAATAAACATATAATTAAAAAAAAAAAATAATCAAAACTTCCTTTAAATATAGTGCTGCAGCAAAAATGACATTTTTAAAGAAAAAAAAAAAAGAGTCAAATCACATTTAAAATTACTTGCATTGGCAATAGCCACACTGCTATTGAAAAAATAAAGAAAAAAACAACGTGACCCCCCCAGTCCGTACCAGACTCTTCGGGCCCCCAGAACCCTGCCCCCCCTGCATGTGAATGAGTATGGTGTACATACATGAATGAAGTCATTCAGTCATGTAGAGCCATTGTTAATCACAATGAATGTCGATCCTGATAATGCACGGAAACAAAAACTATGCCCTGAGCCAACGATCTTCTCATGATGGACTTTAGTGGCAACTGAGAGCTCCCCAACCCAGCACTTGAATGGAGTTGTGGATATGTCCTGGTTGCTAGGATGCAGGCAACAGCCAGCATTGTACCAACCAATGAGTTGGGGCAGATGCATGGCCCTGAACAGAAACCTTTCACATTTAATGGTAGCAGTAATATAGTACCCCTACTCATTCACCAAAAAAGTGGCAAAAAGTAATAAACACAAGAGACAGTTTTTGACAAATCCTTTATTTCAAAATAAAAAATAAAAAAATAGTATCCCTCGACGTAAATCCATCGTCAATCACGCCGCCCGCCGACCCTTAAAATGTAAAAAATCAAGAATGATCTGTCCCCTGGGAAGCCTCTTGCAGAATGCCTGCTCTGCACTTTGACATTTCTTATATAGGTAAGGGGCAGGGCCACCTAGCTATGTCACCCGTAGGCACTGCCCCCTTCTGATATCTCAGACCAGTGCATTCTGGGCATGTGATGCGTGGGAGCTCACTCACCTCCCCTTCCTGACCTGCCAGGTTGCATGCGTTTTTATTTTTTTATTTTTAATTTCAGCATGGGGTTCCTCTCCAAATCCATATCAGACCTGAAGGGCCTGGCATGAACTGGGGGGGGGGGGGGGGGCATACCTTTTTGTTTTTGATTTTTAACTGGCAATGTCTTTACTTTTTTATTGTTCAGCTGTCAGTGGTGAAACCCATTGACTCATTGGTTGTTAAGGACTTCCGGGCCCCGCTCCTTAAGCGGCGTTCCACCCACAAATACATCTTTATATATTTCAAACCCTCTATGCACAATGAACCACGTTTGGAATTTTTTTTTATATATACTCACCCTAAGTGCCCTATTGCTATGTCCCTGTAATCTTCCACTTCCTGATCTGTGGCACTCCATATCACTTCCTGCCTTGCCTGGGCTCATGGGAAATGTGAGTCATCAGATCCCAGGAGTCAGTGGGCATCCCTGAGCTGTAAAATCGCATTATTTCCAGACAGGAAATGACAAGATTTTGTGGGGGAGAGACACTTTATCTATGTTGCCATAACAACGAGACGGGACCTTCCTCTGTCGCTTCCCATTGTTATGGCAACGAGACATACACTCAAGATCGAGAGGTGCATGCTGGTTACCCAGCATGCATTTTATCCAGGAAGAGGCTCGAGGAGGGTGTGAGTGGGCTTCACATGCCCACAGCTAAGATGGGAACTCCCAGTAAAGAAAAAATCTGCATTTTAAGTACAAAATAAATAGGAAGACTACCCAGATTCAAAGCTATCAATTACTTTATTTATGTAATGAATACTAACTAGGTAGATGCCAGAAAAAAAAATGATGTGGGCCGAACTCCAATTTACCAACCAGCATACACTGTGCCCTGATTGGGCAAAGCTTTGAAGAAGATCTATGGTGCACGGTCAACATGCATTCTCAAAAAATATGTATAAAATGTTTGCTGCAAATTTGCTACACAATAGTCACATATTGGGTAGCAAATGTTACTTGTGAATGTCAGGCAAATTTGCATTCATTTATTTATTTATGTAATGAATACTAACTAGGTGGATGCCAGAAAAAAAAATTATGTGGGCCGAACTCCAATTTACCAACCAGCATACACTGTGCCCTGATTGGGCAAAGCTTTGAGAAGATCTATGGTGCACGGTCAACATGCATTCTCAAAAAATATGTATAAAACGTTTGCTGCAAATTTGCTACACAATAGTCACATATTGGGTAGCAAATGTTACTTGTGAATGTCAGGCAAATTTGCATTCATTTATTAGGATCTTTATAAATATGAACCTAACATTTTAGAATAAATATGTGTGGTCATTTTACAAGAGGATATGATGAGGTGTATTTTTTTATTGCAAGTTACAGAATGTGAGATAAGGTTGTGCTGGTTGCCATGAGAACTGCCATTGTTTTTTTTTTTTTTTTTACTGGACTGCGGAGAATATGCCACATAGTAAACACACCACTGCTTAAGTGTATGTGTTATGTTAGGCAAAGGGATTAAGGGACCACAGGAGTACCTTGCTGCTCTCCTAATAAGACCCCACTGAGCAGTCATGGCTACAAATCATACACTGATAGCTGGAAACAATTGTTTGTGAATGAACTGGCCACCATATATTTTCTACTGTTATATGAAATGTGTATAGCTCCATCTTCTCGTTCATTGAAAAATGTTCCCATCTTTAATCAATGTGAGATTTGACCTTTGCTATGGGTAGAGTGAAATGTCTCAGTCTGTAGGTGCGTTTAGGTTTTAGTTTCAATAGGTTTTTATTGAGGATAATTTTCAACAGGAAGTAAAATGCTCTTGGGCCAACATTTATACGTACTTTACTTATCATAAAACTTTAAATGGGGGTGAAAGAAGGCGAGGCATGGAGGATAGAGGGAAAGGGGATAGAAGGGAAGAAAACGGTGGGTGATGGGGTGTGGTGTGCTGGTACGATTGTATATTACTAAGTATGTTAGTAAACAAATAAGTAAAATATTAAACAACAGATCAATAACAGCAGATCGCCAACAGAAGATTGCATATGATACCAAATGATCAAAGATCAGTCAGGGTGTTGGAGCCAAGGGGGCCAATGAGAATAACATTTCTTGAGGAGGAGATGACCTTTAGCAAACATGTACTGATTATAAGCTTGGTCATTGAGGATTTGGATAGATGCAAGAAGACTGAGTGGAGATGTTTGTTTCCAATTGCGAGCTATAGAGAGTCTAGCTGTGATAAAGAGGTGGGTAAGCAAAGGGTGGAAGTCTCAATGCCAGGAGTCCATAGTAATGCCTAGAAGTGCCAACTTAGGCTTGGGAGTAATGAGTATACCAGTAATGTTGGTGGATATGTTGAAGATTCCCTTCCAGAAACTAGTGATTGCTGGACAGCGTCACCAATGTGTAGTAAGGAGCCATGCATGCCACATTTTCTCCAACATAGTGAGGATTGATCTGGGAAGATAGCCGCAAGTTTGTCAGGGGTGAGGTACCAATGATGTAAAAGTTGTTGTAAAGTTTCCCAGTGGGATACACAGTTGGAGTTTTTTAGAGGCAAAGACATTTCTGAGTACGATTGTGTTTGGGAGGCTTTGAATTGTAGAGAAAGTTCCCAAGAAGCCATGGCAACAGTTTTTGATTGATTGATGATGGCTTAGTAAGGAGTGTGTATATAGGTGAGATTCCTTTCTGGGATGCTTTGGAGGAGTCAAAAATGTCCAGGATATTGTCCATAAGCATCTCCTTTTGAAGTCGTAGACATTGCAAGATGTGTCGCATTTGAAGGTATTTCTAAAAAGAGGACTTCGGTAACGAGTAGGTGTCAGAGAGGTCTTGGTATGACCGTAGGTGTGAGTTTGAGTACAGATGACCGATTGAACATTTATCCGCATTTTCCCATAGCTGTAGAGAGTCAACGGGTATCAGGGATTCTAGGGATCGTAATGGTATTTTGCATAGGATTTCCATGGAAATCCATTTAGGGTTCTGTGAGAGAAGCCCATACTCTGTATGCAGCTGTAATTGTAGCCAAAAAGTGTTTTTTGGGCAGTGGGGCTAGTGTTATTGCACCCAAGGCATGTTTAAGGTCTACACCTGAGGCTGTAGCTTCAATTTGCTTCCTTGAAAGATGTTGTGCAGGAGACCACCATTCTTTCAGTTGTGATAGTATAGGTGCTTTGTAATATGCATTGACATTAGGAGCTCCTAAACTGGCAAATTTTGTTGGGCGTAGGAGAATGGAGGCTTTTATGTGTGGGTGTTTAGCCTGGCATATAAAAGGAGGAGGGAACTATAGACAGGTTTGTACTTAGTTGAGTCAATTTAGTGGTGAGGGCTGTGAAGTTGACTGAAAGAAGTCTGGAGTTGGGGGAGGTAAGTTGGACACCTAGGTATTATAATGATGACAAAGGGGTAACGTACGAGATCTGGTTTCAAACGAGGGGGTCTAAACCAATGGTGAGCATCTGACAATTGGAATTATTATATTTATATAGGGAGATTGTACCAAAGTGTTCTAGTAGGTTACATAGAGGAGGCATAGAGGAGGCAGAGAACGGAGTGGGTCTGTTATAGCTAAGATAACATCATCCGCATAGAGGCCAATTTTGTGTTGTGTAGAACCTATGGGTATTCCAGAAAATAGGGGGGTTGGCGCGGATATGTGCTGCAAGTGGTTCTATAATTAAGGAAAATATAAGGGGAGATAAGGGGCATCCTTGCCTGGTCCCGTTGGTAATAGGGAAAGCAGAAGAGAGGAAACCTGAAGTCCAGACTTTTGCTGTAGGACAGAGAGAAGGAGTCAAGCTGCCATCTCAGAGCTCTGTCCCTGCATTTAGGTATTTTAAGTTTCATAATGATCTCATAATGATCTCAGTGATTGTATAGAATGTATTTTCATTAGAGTACCTTAATACTGAATATCAAAGTAAAGTTTTTGGTTGTGTTTCATGGTGCCAATATCTGGAGACATTTAATAAACTTAGCCCCAACTCCACCCTTAAAGTAAACCTGTCTGTGGAGAAATGGGAGCTGTCTTTGCTTTCCTTCTTCAAAAACGGATAGACTGTGTCTGGCTTCAACACTTTGGAGTCTCAGACCCAGAACATGGATGTAAAAAAAAAAAACATGATAGGTACACTTTAACAAAAGATGACACTTTTAGAATGTACACCTACATATATGTTATATAATGTATATTATAACCAAAATTTACAATGAAAGACAGCTAGGAAGCACCGTTGAAGGGTGAGTTTTGTTGTCCCCAAAACATGTTAGCTGTTTTTATGGGATTGGATTACGAAGAATTAAAGGCATATTGGACTCTTTCATCTTTTGATTTGAGGCCTGTTATTTATATATACTTTAAGTAACACACTTTCAGTCCTAGTATGACAACACTCACCCATTCTGCTGTATCAGAACAACATAATAGGACAACAAGATTCTGTTCCTATCTTCTACTCCGTGATATAGAGGGGTATAGTTCTGTAGTCCTCAGGGAATAATATACTGTAACTGATAAGCACAAGACAGTGTGCAAGATTTCTGGCAAGATTAACGTTTACTAAACCCAGGGCCTTGAATTCATTATATCTGGTTTCCCACAGTACACAGAACATGGACATGCAATTATTTTAAGTAAATGTAAACTGCTAAATACCTTTTCTCATCAGCAGTATATACTGTAGTAGTCTTATGACTTATATGAGTGTCTTGTTAAAGCTCGTGGTTTTCATTCTACTCTGACTGTCTTATGAGGCTGCAGGACCCCTGGCCCTCTGATGGACAGTGCTGATTGGCCCTGTGCTGATCACATGCACCCTCCCAAGAAAAAAAAAAAACTCTCTAGCAATACACACCAAACTGAACGTGTGCAGAGTGCCTCTAAGGCTCTATTCTATCAGGAGATGGATTGGGGACAGTGGAAGAAGGGGGTGATCAGAGAAGACAGGATCAAACAGCCTTTTTACACAATATGGAGGGTTAACCCCTTAGGTTCCACAATGAGTATCGTGTGTCAAATTACCAAAGAATGGAGTCCAAAAAAATATAATTGTGATAAATATAAGCAAATGTGTAGCTGCCCCTTTAAGAAGTGAACCTGTCACCTAAATGCTTGAAAAAACATGGGTAAAGGAAAATATGCTTTATGTGCTCATAAAAATATTAGATTGATAAATACAATACAGTATATACTAAGATGGATGACATCAAAGCTCAATGCAAAACAGTGATGTAGTATGCAAACATATAAGTCCGTTGTGACAAATCCCAACACCAAACAAAATCCTTCTATAGGCAAGTGTCTTCTAGTTCTTTCACCATGGGTGCTTAAAAGAAAGGTGGCAACTCACCAGATTTGCTTGACCCCTTTCTACAGGATAGTCAAAATGCACATTTTGTATGAAATGACTCTACAGGAAACACAATTAAAAGGTCTACACTACACTATGAAGACCTTTTAATTGTGTCTCCTATGGAGTCATTTCATACATCCTAGTTCTATCCTGAGGGAACATTGGGGTGGAGTAGTGTAACCAATCTGGCTTTCCAAAATACACATTTTGACTATCCTGTAAAAAGGGAGCAAACACCTCTGGTGAGTTGCCACCTTTCCTTAGAGCACCCATGGTGAAAGAACTGGATGACACTTACCTACAGACGGATTTTGTTTGGTGTGGGATTTGTCACAACGGACTTTATATGTTTGCATACTATATCACTATTTTGCATTGATCTTTGATGTTGTTATCCATTTTAGTATATACTTATACATTTTAGTATATACTGTATTGGATTCATTGATATGATATAACAAGAATGCTTTACTGCATATATCGATTTTACTGCAGTGGGTTTAGTAATACTTTAACAGTTCTGTTTTACTTATCAAACCAATATAACAAAATATATCCAACTGTATTTTTAATGGACCTTTAAGAGACCAAATAAAAGAAGTTCAATCTTAGGGTTTGCACATCCATTAATTTTAGGCTGGGTTCACACTGTGTGCGGTGTGGCTCGCAGCAGGGGGTCCAGTGAGCCCCCGTTCCTCTTTTTAGGTCTGAGTTTTTGGCTGAATTCGGACTTGAAAGAGAGCCAAAGATGCACAGGACTCTTCTGCAGTGTGCTTTGCAGCTGCCCCGGAGATGTGTGAACTTGCTCCATGGAGAGCTGGTCACACTCTCCTGTCATGCAAATTGGATGTGGGGAAACCCACATCCAATTCACAATAGTGTGAACCTAGCCTTAGCCCAGAACACATATTATATACCTAATAATTCAACAACAGTTCTGGTATAAATTTCTATATTTTACTGCCAATATTTTGATAAGATTAATGGATGCATTTTAAATGGGCCCTTCTTCAACAGAAGAGGATATTGCTGTCTAACAGCCGGATCCTTACACTGTGAGTTTGCATTTATTATTAAGAATTATTTTTATATTAACAGTAAAATTATTGCAGTGTTTTGATCCATATCAAGTATAGAATTGCCCTTAACCTACTTTCTTCTGAATGTCTGAGGCATATGATGGTACATGAAAACAAATTTGTTGCTTACAGCATGGGCAGTAAAGGTTACAGAATCAGGTAATTGAGGGTCCTCAAGGATAATAGAATTTGTAGGTTAATTCTAAGGACAATGATAAACATTGAATGCGTTCAGGAATAACTATCATATTGCAGTGAAGTCAACTAGTCGAACACTGCTAGGATTTAATTATCTGCCACAATGATTTTACTACTTAGAATCACTCAGACCTTTAACGGCAGAACTATGGAAATGGATGTACTGTGTGTTGTGGGTGTGTGTGTGTGTGTTGGGCTGTATTGTGCTATTAATCTGTTCAGCCAGACATATTGTTTAAATAGCTTTTTTTAATAGATCCACTGTCATACTGGGCTCTGAGAATTATCTGCTGATGCTAGCCCTCTAATCACCGTTTGATTTAATTTCAAAATTCTAATTGTTAACATTTAAATATTCTAATTATGTTTTGCTCACTAACATTATGTGATACTAAAGGTATTATTCTGATTCTTGTGAAATGAAACCTCTTAATTCCTTGAAATGATCTAGCTTGTAAATGTTTTGACTTACATTAATATAGGAGTCTCTCTGTAAAAGCTCTTTTATTTCTTCAAAAAGTGTGTTTCTGTCCTCTTGTATTATTAGCATGCATTGTCAGCTAAAAGAAGAAGCCAATGGATTAACATTTGGCTTGCAGTATTGAAAAATCAAAAGTACATGTATCCACGGCTGATATTAGCACATGAAAAAATGTTAAATTAGTAGTAGTTGTAGTTGTAAATGCAATAATTAAAATCACATATAAACCTTAACATTTCAATGTATTTTCAAAACTAATTTTTATTATTTCTAAATCAGCAGCTTTAACTAAAATCAAACTTGTTAATCCTACTATAAAGGTTTTGCCCTGGCACTTTCTGTTATAGGGTGAAGGCACTTTATCCCTGTCTCCCAATAGTGCTTCTGCTTATGACAGGATCTAGAAAAGGATGATGAAAGGGAGGAAAGGGAGAGGAGAGAGAGTCAACAGCTGGGAAAGCCGGGAGTGGTGATGTCATCTAGGGGTTCCCATGTACCAGCAATGGTTAGCAGTCCCTCCTCTTCCCTGCAGCCACTGCTGACTGACACAGAGCCAGATCACGTGACTGGACTGAAGCATGCTGAAAATAAAACAACATAGGTAGCAGGAGGGAGAAAGGGGACATATTTTGTGTGAAATTAAAACATGATGAGTAGAAAGGAAATATAAAAATAAAGAAAAGGCAGAAAATCAAAATGTATGAAAAAAAGAAATGGAAACTAAAGACTGAAAAGAGAGAGGAAAAAGGAAAATGAAAGATAATTGGCTTTAGTACAATAGTAAGCTAGAGCAACTAAATAAAATATTATAATTTTTAGGCTTCATCTATATAAGGGCCGGTTCACACCTACGCGGCGCGATGCGGCGCAATGCCGCGCCTGTGGCGATCTCAACGTGGCTTGCCAGGAGACTTCTATCATAGAAGTCAATGCAAGCCGCCTGAGATCGCCCTGAAAATAGTGCAGGGACCATTTTTCTAAGATGGAGCTACTATTAGAACGGTTCCATTGCACAGCATTGAGGCGAATTGTCAGGTGACTCAAGTCGCCTGACAATTCGCCTAGATGTGAACGGGCTGCGAAGTCGCACCGCATCGTGCCGTGTTAGTGTGAACCGGCCCTTAGGAAGACATATAATATGGTCAACATAGTACTCAAGTTAATTATTGCTACTTGCTAACATAATGAACAATGTTGTGTGTCCCTGTGAATAATAGTTGGGTGTTTCAAATGCTTGCTAGGAAGGCACAATATAATAATGCCTGGGCTTAACAGACATGGTCTACAAAGTGTATTTGACTGCTTTGTTACGTTTTCTAAGAAATTCTATCATTTCTGAAAAGATGCCATTCCACTCTTCTTCCAGTGGTTTATTTGCTTGAATTTTCACAGTAGCCTGCTGTGATAACACATTTCTGGGGCTTTACTCTTGTGGCTGTAGGCCATGAATTGTGTATTCTCTTCTTTTGATAAAGTGCTTCTGACCTGAACAAATACAAGAGGGAGATGTATCAGCAAATATAGCACTATTTGTTATCCTTGGGTATAACATTGTTTTATGAATGTTACCTGATCAGTATTGATGCACAGTATATTCTGATACAGCACATTGAGTTGCTGGTTACTTGCCGTGCTTGAAATTCATGTTGGAGTACTGCAATCATTTTAGTTTGTTCTTTAATGTGGACCGGTTTACATTTTGACACTTTGTTGTAGGGTTGTTTTATGATAATGTGCCTTTCGAATACAAATTGCATGCTTATCACTTGAAACACTTGTCTACTAACCACATCGGGGGTATGCCTCCCACACATTTTATTGTCTTCTCTGGAAGACTTAGCAGAATCCCCATGCCACCCTGGAGAATGTTCTCAGCACAAACGGAATTCCACTTGAGCATGTGGGAGCTGAACGCGACTTTTCATCCAGTGCTTATGGGAACATAGCCTATATTATGCATTTTTCCTTCTTCCACAAAGTGCCTGATCCATAGATGATGATATAACCAAGTGTATATATTGGTTGGTTGGCATTCCTTAAAGTGGAACTAAACCATACCTGAACACCACAAACTAAAAACACTTTATTTCATTTTTAATATCCAAAGCAAACCCACCCATCTATATTGCCTTGCATTTGGAGTAAGGGCAAATAATTCATGTATCAATTACTTCCTGGAATCCACCTACCCTTAGATCAGGCATGCAGGCAAGAGGGTGTGCTTAGCTGAGAAAGTCTCTCGTTCCCTCCCAAAAAATGAAAGAAAAAAAAATACCCATGAAGACTCTTGGGATGTATGAGTTCATTATGGACTGGGCTAGAAAACAAGAAGCAATTGCAGAAATGTAAAGAAGTTTAAAACAAGTAAATATAATATGCCTTCATGTATATTTGCTAAGGCTAGCAGCATAAGGATTAAAAATAGTTAATGCTAATTTGAGACAATTTAGTTCCTCTTTAAAGGGAAAATGTAATGCTTTTTCGGTGAACACATATCTAAGGTTTTTAATTGCTGTGTTTACCTTAACCACTTCAATACTGGGCACTTAAACCCCCTTTCTTCCCGGACCAATTTTCAGCTTTCAGCGCTGTTGCAGTTTGAATGACAATTGCGCGGTCATGCGACACTGTACCCATATGAAATTTTTATCATTTTTTCACACAAATAAAGCTTTCTTTTGGTGGTATTTAATTAGCCCTGGGTTTTTTATTTTTTGCGCTATAAATTAAAAGAAGACTGAAAAAAAAAAAAAAACAATGCATTTTTCTGCGTTTCTGTTATAAAATTTTGCAAATAAGTAATTTCTCTTCATAAATTTTTAACAAAAATGATACTTCTACATTACTTTCATAAAAATAACCCAAATCGGAGTTTATTTGGTGTTGGCGGACAGACAGATGTGACGGGGACTGTGACAGATGTGACGGGGACATACAGATGTTTTGTGTATGGTGACAGATGAGACGGGGACAGACAGATGTTTGGGGACTGTGACAGATGTTTTGGGGACATACAGATGTTTTGGGGACTGTGACAGATGTTTTGTGTATGATGACAGATGTGATGGGGTCATACAGATGTTTTTGGGACTGTTTATGGGGACACTTATATGTATGGGGACAGGGGTGTCAGTGTGCCTGGTGCACTGTGTGGGGGGTGATCTATGACAGCTTTCTGCATGAAATCATCATCATGCAGAAACCTGTCACAGAGCTGCAGCTCCCCCCCTCCCCCCCCCCCGCACTGAGCTCTCACTGAGCTCGGCGGGGGGAGAACTGTCACAGAGACATTCGTATCTGTTTACAATGTGACAGCTGTGATTGGACACAGCCGTCACATGATCGGGAGGGCCAGTCACCCGTATCCCGATCTCTGCTCAGCTGGATCATGTGATCATAATGATCACAGGATCCAGCAGCAGCGCGGCGCATGGCCGCCCTGCGAGCTCCCGTTCTGCAGGACGTAAATACACGTCCTGTCAGAACGGGGAAGCTCCCACCCGGCCGTATATATACAGTGGCCAGGAGGGAGGTGGTTAAAGTGATTGTAAAGTCTTTTTTTTTTTTATTAAAATGAACAAACATGTTAAACGTACCTCCTCTGTGCAGTGGATTTGCACAGAGCAGCCCAGATCCTCCTCTTCTCAGGTCCCTCTTCGGCTCTCCTGGCCCCTCCCTCCTGTTGGATGCCCCCAAAGCAAGCAGCTTGCTATGGGGGCACCCGAGCCAAGTCACAGTTCCCTGTGTCCATTCAGACATGGAGCTGCAACCCAGCCATGCCCCTTTTATATTCTCAGTGGCTGACTGACTTTGATTGACAGCAGCGGGAGCTGTTGTCACTGCACTGCTGTCTCAGCCAATGAGGAGGGGAGTCCCGTACAGGCGAGACATTTCTACAACATTGCTGGAGCTAGAGGGACCTCAGGTAAGTATTAGGGGGCTGAGGGGGGCTGCTGCACACAGAAGACTTTTTATCTTAATGCATAGAATGCATTAAGATAAAAATCTTCTGCCTTTACAACCCCTTTAACCACTTAACGCAAATCACCCTTTATAAACGGCGGCAGCTTTAAGTGGATGTACCGGGGTATAGCCTGCACTACAGGCTATACCCTGGTACCGTTTTTTAGAGCGGGCAGTCGGCTATCTGGGGATAATGGCCGATCTGGCTCGGGAGCCACACAGCCATTATCCCGGGCTGCGGGAGGGGACACCCCCCTCTCACCACCTTCCGCCGCTCTTCTCCGGCCTCCCATCCCACGGGGAGATTGGAGCTCTGATCCGGCGTGTCCACTGGCTGTATGGAGTCCAAACGGAAGCCGGAATCGACTCAGTTCGGGTCTCCTTAATCAAATTCCAGAAGCAACGTCACAACATCACTTCCGGTTTACTCAGCGGCCAATGGCGCCAGTTTTTAAAAAATTACATTATGCAGAATCGCCGTTTTTGGTGATCTGAATACTTTTAAGTTTAAAGGAGGGATGGCGGGTCTTTTAGGCCCTCGATCCCTCCATAAAGAGTTCCTGTCACTGACTATTACTGTCATAAGGGATGTTTACATTGCTTGTCATAGCAATAAAAGTGATCAGAATTTTTTTTTTAAAGGAACATTGCTAAAAAAATAAATAAACTAAATAAAAAAAAATGTAAACTGTGATATGTAAACAGTGTTTAAATCACACATGTGAGGTAGTACTGCGATCGCCAGAGTGTGAGCAATAATTCTAGCACTAAACCTCCTCTGTAACTCTAACCTGGTAATCGTTAAAAAATTTTAAAACGTTGCCTATAGAGATTTTTAAGTACCGGAATTTGTTGCCATTCCGCGAGTGTGCGCAATTTTCAACTGTAACATGTTTGGTATCTATTTACTCGACGTAACATCCTCTTTCACAATCTATGAAAAAATTGGGCTAACTTTACTGTTATCTTATTTTTTAACTCAAAACATGAAAGGCCGCTGCGCAAATACAGTGTGACAAAAAGTATTGCAACGATCACCATTTTATTCTCTAGGGTATTTGAAAAAAAAAAAACAATATATACTGTTTGGGGGTTCTAAGTAATTTTCTAGCAAAAAAACCTGATTTTAACATTTAAACAACAAGTGTCAAAAAGGGCTCCGGGGCCGAAGTGGTTAAATTAGTTTCTTTTTTATATGAGTATTTTTTACATGGTAGCTCTTCCATATTTATGTTAAGCCAAGACATTTTCTTAGTTATGGATAAAACATGCATGTTTCAGAACCTCTGTCAGGTTTATTGCTGTCTGCACCTCCACGGGGGAACCCCCCTCCCTTTCTGTTTGTCCTGGTAACCATTGTCTCAGTACACAATGGGAGATTTTGGAGTTCTTGCAGGAATAGGATGTCACTGAGTACTCCCATTGTTATTCTTTTAGTGATATTTTTTTTGTAGTTCTCACTCCTGCCACTAGATCTCCTCTCCTTTCCTTATGTAATTTATGTGGAATCATTTTTGAGGACGTTTTTTACCCTTAATACTAAATTTGGGACTAATGTGTTCTCTACTGTGGACTCCGGGTGCCATCTTGAGGAGGTCTGTGCCAAATTTGACATTGAACTGTTGCAAGATTGGAGCAATCATTTGTGACACAGGAGTGATACATAAATCACATCCTGCACCACAGGAAGCAGTTTGTGAGCAGGGGAGGGCTTATGAGGAGGAACCTTTTTCAGTCTGAGAGAAGACTAAAGCCTAGTACACATGGGCTGAATGCAGGGCAACATTGGCCAGTTCAATAAAAAAAGTCCGACATTTGGCCTATGTGTATGGCAGCTGGTCCAACAGAAGCTTCTGTCAAAGGAGCATGCTGGAAAATCAGCAGCCATCCAGCTTCCGATGAGCGCTTTCAGCCAATGGCCAATCCAAACATCCGATTGTTAGTACAGCAGCTCCGGCCTGAGCTGTCACTATATTTTCGTTCAACCTGCTGGGTGGAACAAAAAAAAAATCACAGTGTGTACCAGGCTTAAGTCAGCAACCATGTAAGTTCTTCTGGGACTTGAGCTTCCCTATAGGGGGAAAAGCGCAGTCCTGACTGGGGACACTGAGACTGCATCTTGCCTCTTCCTCTTTCTGGGCTTCCCCTGCTATAGCATCCCCATTTTCTCAAAAGGTGGGGGGGGGCATCTGTTAGCCTTTTGGCCTTAGAAAATCTCAGATATCTAGATCCAGAGTGTCATTTCATGGGACAACAAATTGGAGTTTTGCTCTCTGCCTCCTCCCCGATTCATGCTTTCAAACTTGCCTTTTTCTGCACAAAGGTGGGCAGCTCATCTTGCTTTTTGTAGGTAGTAATACTGCGCTAAAGTCTATATATGCCTAGCTGCAACCAATATACACAATGGGTAAACAAATAGCTCAGAAAACAAAAAAACAGCTGCGCTAAATGAAAGACGTTAATTATAAGTGTCATTAGTATATATAATCCACCAACGCTTATTACAGTACTGTTGTGAAGGCATAAATATCAGATACTAAAGGCAGTCCATCAGATGTTGTTTGCACAGGGTGAGTAATTATGTCATAATGATATTCACAGTGATGCTAAACCACCCAGTGCAACATGCAAAGGTTTGTGGTCCGCCACTAGATAGGGGAAAGGCTTACCAGATGTAGCCAGTAACACGCATATGGCTATTCCCCAGCCTAGGGTTAAGGGGCCAACAGTGCTCCGGACTCTCAGTGTTCCAAGCTCCCAATGGAATCCGGCCTTTCTGCGGACCTCACGCACTCGCGGTGTTAAACGATGTTGCCAGAAAATAAAGCTCACAATAATGACGTACCATCAATACTCTTTAATTATATATAAAAATTGTACTTACAAAACAGTTATAGTATAAAAACAAAGCTGGCCGGCAAGTTCCGTCTCGCGGGTGGTTAGAACGATAGTGGTGACGTCAGCGCACCCTCCCGACACTCATGTCTCGAGGGAGTTTTGTCTCTTTAGCAAAAGTAACACTTCCAGGGCTTCTACTCAAACCTCTCTATGGTCCCCAAATCAGAGGAGTCTGGTCCATTCTGGATCAAAAGACTCTGAACTTGTTCCTACGGGTTCAAAAAGTCTGCATGGAAACTGTCAGGTCAGGCATTGCCTCCTTCTTTCCAGGGACTATTTTTGGCTTTAGTAGACATTCGGGATGCATATTTGCATATTTCCATCTTTCCTCCTTAATAATGCTATCTGCATTTTGCAGTGAGTGACAAACTGTTAGGATTATTTACATCTTTTTTACATGTATATTCCTTCTAAGAAAACCTATGCTGAGAGAAATATGGAGGCTACCTTTGAGTACTGTCTGAGTCACTGACCTGGAATGAGTACAAGAAGATCTGACTTTGTTCTGACCTCACTGCCTGAATAAATGTTCCAGGCCAGTGACTCAGGAAGTACTGAAGTCAGAAGATCACTGCCAGGAAATTAGCATTTTAAGAAGAAGGCAGCATTATATTTATCTTAGCACATTTTTCATTTTTTCACTTTCAGAAGAAATAAATATTCAAAATCTTTGGTGTAAAAAGATCTCTTAAACCCAAATGGATGTTTTTTTTTTTAATGAAAGTAGGTCTATATTTTTGAATAAAACTTTCATGTATTCTGAGTACTGCTGGCTCACTATTCAGGAAGAAACATGCTTGATGCTGCCAACCAGTCACCATAATTCATAATCCTTAATTATGAGAAATGTACGTAAGTTCAGACACAATGAGCAACTCCGTGACTGGAATTTCTAGATAGGTTATTTGCCATCCCATTTGTTGATGTGCATGTTTATGTTTGATAAAATGTTGTTAAACGACAAATGGTTCCAAAAGAGCAAGTCAGGTTTCTTTTGGATATTCAGCTTTTATGCTGGTGCATTAAAAATATGCCTGAGATGCAGACTGTTTAAGACAGCAATGGAACAGATATCAGTGTGATGGCTCTATCTGCTCCTGGTTGTGCCAAGGGCTCAGCTACATAGGATATTTTAAATAGCTTATTAAAATGTATGTATACCTTTTAATTTTTTTCTGTTTTTTCCTTTTTGATTTGTTAAATATTCCATCAAAAGTATGTAAAATGTAAAATGTTATACCTGTTTGATATACACACCTGTTTATTATGTCAGACATTCTAGACTGCCCTGTGTCCGTCTCCTGGGTTATCTCAAGGGGTTTAATTAGCCCTCCATATTCTTATTTTGGACTGCAGAATAATTAGTGTCTACTGTATGTTGTAGAAAATAGGAAAGTAGGAGGGTTTGGTTAATTTAGCAAAAGACAGGATAACTGGGCAGGGCTCACACATCTCCACAAAGATGCAGTATGTTGTCAGCCTACAACATGACTTAAGCTGACCACAAATGGATGAAATTCAGCTAGTTCAGCCAGGACTGGCTGAATTTCGATCCATTTATGTTTGTGCCCACTCAAGAGAAGTTGCTCTAGTGATCAGTCCACACTTTAACAATACATTAGTGCAGCAGGGAGGATTTCTCACTCAAACTTCTTGTGTGAATGGGGGAATCTGTTCACTTTTTTTTCCATCAGCCCACTGATTGATGGAAAAAGACTGATCCATCTTTGGCCATCTTTAGGAGACATATGCATTTCTGGAATGTACTTACAGAGTTTATAAAGGGACAACATATGGAGAAATATGTAGAGATGTACTGTTAATTTGTATTTATTTATTTTATTTATTTTTGCATTTAGCTGTAACATACACTTAAATCCTTTGTTAATGATTCCCTAAGTCAGAAGACATGGATTCAGTGGGGTTGTTTTAATAAAGCAGTAAAGTAAAGATATTTACCTTATTTGTAAATCCAAACACTAAATTATAATAGGGTTGATTTACTAAAATCTGGTGCAGCTCTGCATAGAAACCAATCAGCATCCAGTATTTTTTTTTCCAAAGCCTAACCACTTCAGCTCCGGAAGGATTTACTCCTTTCCTGACCAGAGCACTTTTTGCAATTTGGCACTGCGTCACTTTAAATGACAATTGCATGGGAGTACAATGTTGTACCCAAATAAAATTGACATCCTTTTTTCCCCACAAATAGAGCTTTCTCTTGGTGGTATTTGAGCATCTCGGTGGTTTTTATTTTTTGCACTATAAACATAAAAAAGAGCGACAATTTTGAAAAAAACAAAACAATATTTTTTACTTTTTCTATAATACATATTAAAAAAAAATATAAGAAAACAAATTTCTTGCTCAGTTTAGGCCAATATATATTCTTTTGGTAAAAAAAAACGCAATAGGCTTATATTGATTGGGTTGCGCAAAAGTTATTGCATCTACAAACTATGGCAATAGATTTATGACAATTTATTATTTTTTTTTTACTAATAATGGCGGCGATCTGCGATTTTTATAGAGACTGCGATATTGCGGCAAACAGATCGGACACTTTTTTGGAACCAATGACATTTATACAGTGATCAGAGCTTTAAATAGCCACTGATTACTGTATAAATGTTATTGGCAGGGAAAGGGTTAAACTCTAGGGGGCAATCAAGGGGTTAACTGTGTTCCCTGACTGTGTTGTAACTGTGTGGGGGCTGGCTTGGCCGGAGCATGACATATCTAACTGTTCCCAATTACTGGGAACAGTAGATCTGTCATATGTCCCCTAACAGAACAGAGATCCACTGTGTTTACACTGGCAGATCTCCATTCTGCCTCTGTAACATGTGATCGTGGGTCGCCGGTGGACATAGAGTCCACCTGACCCGCGGGCACGCTCACCAGCGGCGGCCGACGTACAATGACACCGATTTGTGCAGCCCAGCCAAGCTGCCACAGTACAGCTGTGGCGGCTGGTCTGCAACTGGTTAACTGAACAAACTAAAGTTAGAAGCTGATTGGCTACCGTGCACAGCTGCACCAGATTTTGCACTCACCAGTTTTAGTAACTCAACCCCTATGTGTTGACATGTTAATGATAATTCAAAAGTCTTTTCAAAAGTCAATCTTTAAAATTCTGCAGCATTCATTAAAATAATAAACGCAACTCTGCCATGAAGGTCCATGTGCAGAGTGACAACTGTCCCTTTTCCCCTTTTGTACTCCTGCCTTGTCACTCCGTCCCACAGGGCTTCCTATGGAGACTATAAGTAGCTGTTTTAATAAATGATATGTGGGCATAATCCATGATTGTTACCATCAGGAAACCTCCTTGAGAAATGCCATGCAACTATTGCTAGAGTACATGTAGACAGTAAGTGACTTCAAAGAGGCATTGGGAAATTGGCAGCACTGAGATGTAACAAAGAATGAAAACAGAATGAAAACTAATAATACAAAAGTTCAGTTTATGGTGCATGGTGTTTTAGCAAATTAAAGGTTTACATCTACTTAATAAAGTCAATGTCCCTTGCTTTTAAATCTATGTAATGCAAAACCTAAAAGCAAACTTCTTACTTGCTCCAGTATAATGTGTGGTGTTTTATCTGTTTGGCAAGTGCACAAAAAAAAAAAAAGATGAGGAGATAGGGGGATGTGCCTGTACCAAGTTGACAATGCTGCTATACCAAAGATGCAGTACAGTATTAGTCTCATGCTAATAAGAAATTAAAAATCATGTGTATGGCTGAACCTTATTCTGGCCAGAAGAATTTTATGTGAGACTTGGAGGAGTTTTGATATTTTACAAGTTGTGCTGAATTTGCAGCAGTTTGCCTCACTGTGCTTCATCATGAAAATCTTCAGAATATTTTTCAGTGATATCAAAAATGCATTTTTTTGCATAAGTAGGTAATTCACAGGGTTTAATATTTTGCAGTAACAGCCTTAAAAGGGCTCTGTCACCATATCTATTTTTTAAAGTTTACCGTCCTGACCTACTTATACTTCTGCTGCTTTTTTGGAGCTGCGGTAAAAAGTCTGGCTTATGCTGGTATGAGAGGCTATGTGATCTCTCCCTATGTTACAGTTCTCATGTAGGAATGCAGCAGGGGGCAATCATAGACGGAGTGAGTATAAGTGGGTTCATGGATGGGCTGGTAAAAAAAAAAAAACTCTTAATTGTGCAAAGCAATAGTAACTTTAAAGCTTGAGGAGTGTGTGCTAACGTTGCATATTGCTGGGAGTGAACTTGCACAATTCTTCCAGGGCTCCAGGTTGCTTAGTTCAATCAACTAATGCTTGTAAAAGATCATTTTCAGATAGCACCACAGATCATCACTGCATCACTCATTCAAATCAAGGTTTTGATCAAGCTGTTGTGTTATTCGGATAATCCAGTGTCACTTATTTCAGTGCTACACTAAAATGGTACTAATTGCATGACACTCTTAAAAGACAGTCATAGAGGAGGGGAGGTAAACTGTTGCAGATTAAGTGCAGGCACCTAGAAGTTCTCGCACATACAACAGTCTTCCAAACATTCCCATCCCAGGAAGTAAAGCTTCACCACTTCCTGATAGTACTAAAGCTTTCCCACCCCTTACTGCATCCTGTGCATCCTTATTGGCCAGTAGGGATTGGCCAGTAGGAAAGCTTGCTAGAGGGAGCATTGAAGCATTCTTGACACTGCTTGAAAGTGTCAGAGCTTTTTCCTGTCAAAATGAGCCTACATTTGGCTGGGATAGGAAGACTAGGAAGGGGCTGTAGAAGGAATGGTCAGATGCTTAAAGCAGAACTGAAGGCATTTTCATAAAACTTGCGAGTAGGCAGGCTATTTATTGACACACAATGTCTCTTCTGCAATAAAATACACCTACCTGCCTGCTCACAGCATTCTTCTGCATGTAAACTGAGCTGTGCATGTGCAGCTCAGCTTACATCACCAGCATGGTCCCTGCATATGTGCAGGAGTTATGTCATCTCAAGCCAGCCAATGAGGATGCCTGGAGACCAGCACTCATAGAGGTGCAGGTGAGGGACACCTCGTGAACTTCAACCATTTAAGAGGAGGTAAGTATACTGACTTTAGTTCTGCTTTAGAGTCCCAAAACTCTGGGAAAACTAAAACTCCCTCTTGCTGTGGGGCTGTGCTCCCACTGCCAGGTTTACCTGCTGATTTCTGTCTACGTGATCCTTTTTTCTTTCAGCAAACGGTGCCTGCCTACACTTTAGCAAGGGATTGTCCATTGGTGTCTTCACATCCAATGTAGACCTATGGGCTCTGCATTAGTCTTGATGACATTAGAGAACCTTAGGCAGCGGACCTTAGGGGAGAAGGGACTAAGTTAGTAGCATGGAGATGTCTGTGGGAACCGAGGTAAGTGAAACTAATTTACGCTGTCCACTAGACAGAAACGAGCAGTTAACCCCTTGCAGTGAGGGTGCAGGGCAGGACTTTTAGTTTTGCTGGAGTTCAGATTTTAAAATCTGAAGATCTGACTCTGTGATCCATTAAACAGCATGACAAAGCTAATGAGTTATAAGATAAGTCATAATACAATATTTTAATTTGGTTTTCTGGGCTTTTCTATTCTTTAGTTTTCTTTATAACATGATTGCACACATGGGCCATAAATCATACACTAGATGAAAGTCTTTAACTCTGTTCATGCCACTAAATTGTGATACACTGATCTAAAATAGGTACATTTTTAACTAGGTCACATTATTTCCTAGAAAAAAAGAGAATTGTACCGTTTGGTATACATCAGTGAAATAACAGCCTAATGTGTAGTGGCTGCTGAGTAGGAATACATCTGTATTAGCCTAATGGGTGGTAGTTGTGCACAAATTAATGATTTAATGTTGGTTTCACAAGAGGGAGTTACTACATGAATAAATTAATGCAAACTTAATTAATTTATTAAAACAGGATAATATTTGACCATTACCTGTTAACACATGACAGATTTGTTTTGAATAAATATGAGGTGCTCCTGCTTTGCAAAGTTTTGTGTATATAATATTTTTTAGCTTTATATATGATTTACAAGCCTAACAAATCAATATACAGTAAAGACATGGGATTTTAATCTTTATTGGCATTTTTTAGGGTTGGTTTACACCATGAATTTCACAAGAACATGTCATGGATTCCTGTGCAATTCACATGAGATCCAGGTGCAGTGCAATTTTAGACCATTCATTCGAATGGGCTGAAATTGTCTCAGACGGCAGCAAAAGTAGTGCATGCATTGGGAATTCAAAAATAGATCACTGAAATAAGCAAAAGTAAAGAAAAAGACTAGATGAAGTGGGACAAGATAAACAACTTTTTCCACACCATACTGAGGATGCTTCTCATGTTCACAATAGTAGTGTTATGTAGGGGTGGAGTTTTTTTAACAGAAACTTCTAGAGTGAGCCTTGGTCATTGAACAGAAGCTAATGTAGATGAGAGCCATCAGCATCAGCTTTGAGGTTGTTAGTTTAGCTATAGTATGAATTGTGCAGTATTATCACCTAGAAGCTGAATACACCAAGGATGTATCTACTGACATCCCTAGTCCCACATTGACTTCAACTTATCTACGTTGAAATGATCTTCCCTATATTTGCCTATTTTATCACAGGAAAATACATTGTGATTCTCAATCCTACTTGCTTTGGTAAAAGTGCTGACAGACAGACATGTTTTAATCACAGAAGAGACTTTGTATTCGATATTTCTGCCTGCTTGTGAGCACTTTATTCTGTAAGTGTACAAGGGGCCACACATGAGCAGCTCAGTGTACATTTATGGAATATTTTTTTTGCTGGGAAGAAGTAACTCTCGTGTGCATTAGGGTTGCCACATCATCCCTTTAATCCAGGACACATATGAATTATGCAGGTTCTGTTTCTAATTTAATGCAGATAAGGCACCAAGTGAGTTTAATTACCACCTTAATCAGCCTCAGAACCTGTGTAATTAGTATGTGTCCTGGATTAAAGGGATGATGTGGCAACTCTAGTGTGCATGTGTGGGAGTTACATCATCAAAAAGTCATAGATCCTAAAAAAAGACTGGGGAATTTCAACACTGGAAGTGATCACTTTTCTAGGTAAGTGTGCCCTAATATGCTAACAAGCTGTGCATACTAGCACATTATAACAAAAAGCTAATTTGGCCCAAAAATGTTCATTTAGTCTGGTGGGTTAATGTTGCTTTGATTGAGCAAAAATATTTTTTTCAGGCTTCTGAGGGTTAAATTCTGTTAAATTTATTCAAACAGTATAGTTTTGATAGTTCGCAGTCCTGTTGCTTGGTTTTAAGTTATAATTTATGCATAATCTTTAACAGTTATGATTTTGAATAGAGATGTATTAGTAATCATGGACTTAAATCATAAGTGCTTTTGATTAAAAAAAAATTAAATATGCCCCCTCCCAACTCTACTTATAAAATGAGTAGAAAAGAGCAAATATCAAATACAGAAAGCAAGCTTTTTAGTGCCTTGTGGCGGGCAGGTGGGCAGCAACTTGGCAATCATAACAACTGGCAATACTGCATATATCCTTATCACACAACAGTGCACACCCTTAGTCCTGTTAAGTATAATGGCTTGATGAGTGCAATTAAAACCACACGTATCCTTAATAGTGAATCTGTGACTATCCACAGAAATCAAAACTGTTAGCATTTCCGAAGAACAGGCACCTGTAATTTAACCTCTTTCACAGCTGCAAAGCACAAGAGCCACAGAGGCTGAAGTAAAGTTAGCATCTGGAATATTTTTTTTGTAGCGGTGTCCCAGCCCTCTAGAGGCCTAATGGTGACCTCCAGAGTCAGGGAGAGCTGACGTCCTTCTTCACAGTATGGGTTACCAGACATGATGGGTGTAAGTTGGAAACATGGGTGCCAGTCACTTTTTGGATGCAAGTAAAAGAGATTTATTGTCTCTTAAACAGGACTGGTGGGGAGAGGGTTAGGGCCAGGACACCCTTAGGCAGATGCAATAGCAATTGGCAGACTCCATAGACTAAAATAGTAATAGGCAGACAGTGATACAGGTAGAGGGCCTTTAAGCTAGATGCAGCACACTGTATTTTGTAGAACTGTTGTCTCCTATAGCAACTGAACGCTCAACAGTCAATATAGATCTGCACACGTAACTCGCAGTATCCCATTGTAGATCTTCTCTCACCTTTCACAGTATCCTACTGTAGATCTTCACTCACTGAGCTCCTGGTCTCTTACTAGACTTCAAAATCCCAGTCATCACTGGAATCCTGTGACCTCTTCAACAGCTACCTGCTGTCTCCTCCAAGCATCACCCACACAACCAGCTGGGTCCCTGGCTTTGCTCTCAGCTAACCCACTGAATTCTCTTCAAGCTTCACCCACGCTACCTGCTGGGTCCCTGACGTGACTCTGCTGAAGCTTTCCCCCTTCCTTACCATCCCCGGTTAGTGAATAAGTCTGCTCTGGTATTTCATCAGACTTCCATGAACTGGCCTCTGATAACAGGAGTAGGTGTCCCTTAGTGGTGACTGGATCCCCTTTATCTCTGACCTTGTTCCTCACTTGCCTCTGGTAACAGAAGTGGTCATCCCATATGGCAACTGTTTCTCCTTCAGCTCTGGCAACACTTGATACCCCTTCCTGCTGAACCTCCACAATGATCAGACTCCCCTCAGGCTGAGCCTCTACACACTTGGCTAGGCCCCAGACTTCAGGCCTAACCATCAGCTACTGCTACATGTACAGCCCTCAGGCTACAGCCTGGGGCTCAAAGAACCCTGATCACTTGACTCCTTCCCTTTAAATAGACTATCCCAGCATGCAAAGTAGCTACTCTGTTTGGGTGAGAAAATATGTCTATTCATAACCTGAACTCACTGTAATCTTGTCATTCTGATGCCAAAGGCAGCAGTGCCACCTATTGACAGAAGCGAGAGATGCACCAGATTCAGGCTTAGGGCAGCAGTCAGTGGATGCAACTACCAATTAGTCAGGCTAGTTACCACCTAGCATAACTAAATTTGTTAGCAGCCCTGTTTGGGACCAGGGTGCTACATTTTTCTAGAAATCTAGAGTTGGGGGATACCAATTGCTGGGCTGCAGGTTTTTGGAGTTGCCTGCTTTTTGGTGACAGTGGCAGTTTGGACTTTTTTGTTAGTGGATACAAGTTCAATTTGCTGTGCACATTTTGGGGGAAAAGTAAACAAATAACTTTTCCTGTCACTGCATTGCCCATTTGATCAGCCATAATGCCCTCCTAGTAAAGAATAGGTCTGCATCTAACAATGCAATACTCAGTACCTAAGGACCAGGGAGTGCCATGTAGGAGGTAAAATAGGCATGTTTATGAAAATAGGCTAATTGAGAAAGTCAGCATGTGCATGTTGTGGGACATGACGCCCTGGAGTGACATAGTAAAACCAGATCCAAAGCCAAAGCTCCTTTCTATTTGATTTATGTCAGACAGATCACAAAGTAGAAAGAAAATTCACATCAGACACAGAGAACAAAAAAAAGGGGTAAGTCCCTGTATTTTTGGAGATCTTTCCCCCCTTTTCCTATACAGGTGACAGGTGTCAAAACATCTTAAATAGACAGCTGTTAAAACCCAGCAGAGATACTAAGCCTTATCTACTTTAGCCAAAAATAAATGAAATAATGTTCAGTTAAAGTTGGGTTTAAGCAAAAAGTATATGCTGGTGACTTATCCTCCCAGCCCACTGCTATAGCTGCTAGTTTGCTTGTTTAGTTTCTCCCAAGGGTTTATTTTAAGAAAGAAAGATCAGGTAAGGGAAACATTCTTAGTCTGCAAACTGCTCTGGAATTATATGTAATTTATATGTGTATTGCTTAGTAAATCTCTTGATGTTTTACTCATTTATTTTATTGTTGGTCTGTTTTTATTTTTATTTTTAGACTTATAAGTTCCATATATTAAAACAAGTGCAACAAAAGTAATGATAGTATATAGTCTACAAACCAGTGTACCTGGAAGATGTTCTGGGAGGTTTTCCAAAGTTGTAAATAATCAGTAAGGTTCTTATGCTCCACTTAGAATGATGCGTAGAGTTGTGCTGATAGAACTTTCTCTACTTTTCCTAGAGCTATAAACATTTTTTCTAGCAAAGTAACAGTCATAGTATTAGATTTTAGATGCATACACTGCACTTAAAGTTGTTACTATATTCTTTCCAGCCAAAAATATATCCATTTTCAGCCATCATAGTCATTATTTTCTAAAATACTGAGACCATTCACCTTTCTATATTATAGTATAAATACGGTCAAATAATTTCCATCAGGTCCTTTGTCTTTGCCAATTTGTCTTGCTGTATACTACTGATCAGTTAAAGAGGTTGGCATCTAGCTCAAAGCCTTGTTTTGGATATTACAGGTGCAAAAGATTTGTTAAATCTGTTTTGGCTGTGTCAACGGGCTTCTTGCCTGAACAAAAGTATTATCTTGTTGGTGTGACAAGATCATCTATTACTAAAACCATGCTGTGTTATGTGCAAGGCACAGTGTTTATCTGTCTGGTCATTCAGAAAATCGTATCGGTAATAATGTCCAACATGGGGACAAATCTTGTTTTTGTAAATTTAAATGTTATTCTTAGTCCATGCTTTCCCATATATAGCCCATACTTTGTCACATGTACAAAGATGTAATAAATTGAGGTGAACAGTATATTCTTAAAGATATATGTGATATATGTAGATCCTTTTCATTGGTCTGACAAACTAAAAGTAAGTAAAAAGAAGGGGGTTGGGTTGGTGCCGCGCTGATGGTATGAGAAGATGTTGTTGTATGGTGGGTAGAACTGCTGCCCCTACTATTGCCCCCAAAGAGGGGACCAAGAGTATAGAGTGATATGAACAGGAGTAGGTATGGCACTGTTCTAATATACACTAGTAATACAAGGTGGTGCTTACAATGCTCAGCCTAAATCAGTATAAAACAATTCTTAAAACCAATGTGCAGAAAAAAAAGGTCCTTTTAAAAATGGTGCTTACAATGCTCAGATTAAAACCAAACTGCAGAAAAAATCTTTTGTACATTCAATGATGGTGATAAAGGTGACTTGTGCTCCTCCTTAAATATAAATGGTCATGAGATAATCAATATAAATCCTGTGTACCCAAAGTTATGCAGATAAAAATGTTTATAAAATGCAATGTTCAATATTGGTGATAAGGTGACTTGTGCTCTTCCTTGATTGCTCCCTCTGGTGGTGCACGGCAATCCTTGAAAAACACTTGGTGCTCCTAGTGATTGGGTGATAATAAAGGGTAGATGTATGCTTACCAGATAGTTTCACCCCTCTGCAGGTACAGCGTGTTCACAGTCCTACACCACTGTGCAGCGGGTCCAGCCTGAACCTTGTAGTCTGTCTTGGTGGTGTCCTTTCCCATGGTCACATGCGTGTGTGAAAAATAAAGAGGGTTCCCATGGAGTAGTGCCGTTTAAATGACATTTTATTTAAATTGTAACAATTTCCAAAGCAATAAAAGTATAATAAAACACGCTCAAAAAACAGCTTGAAGTGGAAATGACGCACATAAGCAATGCTCTACCGGTTTCGTCGTACTGACATCATCTGGAGCGTTGCTGTAATGCTATACCTCCTTATCTTATATACTGTCTAATGATCCCTGACCTTGGCCATGTGCTCGGTGGCCATTTTTGGTGGGACCAATTTGGACATTCTCAACCTAAGGGGATAAAGAGATCTTGTCCCTGAGTATTGTACATTTGTACATTTACATGGGGTGATGTAACTTTATACTGTCAGTGAAATAAAGGGTAGAACATGTGGGTGATTCCAACCGTGTATATCTCGTCTCATGTTGGGAATGGCCCAAATGTATTATTAAAGGGGTCATTTGGGTGTGGGAACATTGGCCTCTATAGGTTGAAAAAATAAAAATAAAAATGAACTAATACAAAGAGTATTTAGAATAGACCTGTTTTCAACAAGACTGTGAAACTGGTGCATCTGATGTTTCATCTATACTGGTTGGGACCAAAAGGAGGGGGAGTTGAATTAGTGCAGGGACTATTGGTGATATTGTGTCCTGGAAGTGGTGTAGTTTTTGTTGCTGGGGTCATTTCGCCCTTAAAGGGGAAGTGTTTGATAAAACGTCAAAAGAAAAAATGAGAAAAAATGAAATTAAACTGGAGATCCAATTGTGTGTGAGATCTGGGTCTCTGGTTGGATGCATTAACATATCAAAAATATAAATGTTGGAAAAAAAATATTAAATAGAAAAATGTGAATAAAAGGTCTCTGTAAGCACCAATCTCCTAGTTGTAAGGTGCCTGTCTTGTGAATAGGACCTATTTGCTGGATTAGTTATCATATGTACAAATAGCCTCCTTATATATAAAACTTATTATATATAAAAAAATATAAAATTAAAATGTAAAATGTATAAAATATATATTGAAAAATAATAAAATACATATATAAAAAATTACCTTCTACCGGAAACCACTAAAACACCAATTATTTATTATCTGCCCAAAATACATAAAGATCAAGAGAAACCACCTAGGAGACCAATAGTAAGTGGAATAGACTCCCTATTTTTAAGAACAGGAGAATACCTTGATAAGTTCTTACAACCTCTAGTGGCCGATGGGCGCTCCTACCTCAAAGACAGTAGGCAATTAATATCAGAGCTAAAAGATTTTCCCATAGAGGAGAATGACATTCTAGTGACCATTGACATCAATTGCCTATATACAAATATAATACAAGAAGATGGAATAAATGGGGCGGAGTGGGCTATGCAAAGTCAAACAAAGTTACTTCAAGCTCAGATCAACTATGTGCTTGAAGGCTTAAGGAAGACAAAGGATATATGAGAAAGGAACTGAACAATCTAAAAGAAAAAAGATGGATAGAAACAACATGATCAAGAACAACACCCACGACAAAGAAAAAAAGAAAACCAACCATCTGGAATTAGCCTTCTTAACAGGTTTTAATAAACAATACAAATCAGTGGAGAAAATTGTGAAAAAGCATTGGAACATACTACTAACTGACAAAACTTTAAGAAACATTCTACCACAGAACCCAAAATGTATCTATAGAAAAGCCCCCTCCCTAAGAAACAAATTAGTACACAATGCCATAGATCCCCCTAAACAAATTAGGGTAGCAGAAGGTATAAAAGGTTTCTACAAATGTGGGAAATGCCTACCATGCAGAACCAGCAAACAGACAAACAAGAAGAAGACCCACTTCAAATCCACAACAAATGGGAGAGAATACAAAGTCAATGAACTTATCACCTGCACCAGCACCCATGTCACCTATGTGCTGGAATGCCCTTGTCAATTACAATATGTAGGTAGAACCACTAGACCATTATTTATAAGAATAAGGGAACATATAAAGAACATCAAAAAGGGCTTTAATAATCATAATGTTTCTAGACACTTTTTTTATGTGATTTTTGTTTAAAAATGCTTTTAAGTTATTTCCCTGTCCCCATTTCTTTGTAGGGCACTTGTTCGACCCTTACCCCCATTTTCCTTCCTTTTGCAGACCTCTAGGACTTTCCAGGACTTTTTTACAGCAATTTTCAGAACTTTTAGTAAAATTACCAGAACCCCGAACCCGGACTTTTTTTGAAAAGTCCGGGTTCGGGTCTAGGTCCCGGACACCCAAAAGTTCGGTACGGACCCGAACTTTATAGTTCGGGTTTGCTCAACTCTAATTATAACATAACTGGGATCAACTAATCCTGTATTCCCATGTATCTTTAAATGTCATAAAGACACAAATATTTCAGATATACTATTCTTCATATCCTATTCTATCTATATTCTGCCTAATTCTATTCTACCCACCAATTTTTCCATTTCTATCTCTACGGACCATATTTGAAGTAACTATTGTTTGACATTTTCATGTTTGACGCAAGGGGTCGCAGACTCCCACTCCAGAATGAATGCCAGTCTGCCTTACCAGACCTTATTATCTTGAAATGTTTGATAACCTTAAATTATTGTTAGAACAAGCAAATAGGTCCTATTCACAAGACAGACACCTTACAACTAGGAGATTGGTGCTTACAGGGACCTTTCATTCACATTTTTCTATTTAATAATATATTTTTTTCCAACATTTATACTTTTGATATTTTAATGCATCCAACCAGAGACCCAGATCTCACACACAATTGGATCTCCAGTTTAATTTAATTTTTTCTCTTTTTTTTTTCACACCATTTGTCAACCACTTCCGCTTTAAGGGAGAAATGACCCCAGCAACAAAAACGACACCACTTCCAGGACACAATATCACCAATAGTCCCTGCACTAATTCAACTCCCCCACCTTTTGGTCCCAACCAGTATAGATGAAACATCAGATGCAACAGTTTCACAGTCTTGTTGAAAACAGGTCTATTCGGAATACTCTTTGTATTAGTTCATTTTTATTTTTATTTTTTTCAACCTATAGAGGCCGATGTTCCCACACCCAAATGACCCCTTTAATAATACATTTGGGCCATTCCCAACAGGAGACGAGATATACATGGTTGGAATCACCCACATGTTCTATCCTTTATTTCCCTGACAGTATAAAGTTACATCACCCCATGTAAATATACAAATATACAATACTCAGGGACAAGATCTCTTTATCCCCTTAGGTTGAGAATGTCCAAATTGGTCCCACCAAAAATGGCCACCGAGCACATGGTCAAGGTCAGGGATCATTAGACAGTATATAAGATAAGGAGGTATAGCATTACAGCAACGCTCCAGATGATGTCAGTACGACGAAACCGGTAGAGCGTTGCTTATGTGCATCATTTCCACTTCAAGCTGTTTTTTGAGCGAGTTTTATTATACTTTTATTGCTTTGGAAATTGTTACCATTTAAATAAAATGTAATTTAAAGAATATATGACAGATTACTAGGGACTGGAACTGGTACACGAGCCACCGGTAAAAA
>BLSH010024769.1:4112354-4144685 GCA_018402905.1 Glandirana rugosa | reverse complement strand
GATATTTTAATGCATCCAACCAGAGACCCAGATCTCACACACAATTGGATCTCCAGTTTAATTTAATTTTTTCTCTTTTTTTTTTCACACCATTTGTCAACCACTTCCGCTTTAAGGGAGAAATGACCCCAGCAACAAAAACGACACCACTTCCAGGACACAATATCACCAATAGTCCCTGCACTAATTCAACTCCCCCACCTTTTGGTCCCAACCAGTATAGATGAAACATCAGATGCAACAGTTTCACAGTCTTGTTGAAAACAGGTCTATTCGGAATACTCTTTGTATTAGTTCATTTTTATTTTTATTTTTTTCAACCTATAGAGGCCGATGTTCCCACACCCAAATGACCCCTTTAATAATACATTTGGGCCATTCCCAACAGGAGACGAGATATACATGGTTGGAATCACGCACATGTTCTATCCTTTATTTCCCTGACAGTATAAAGTTACATCACCCCATGTAAATATACAAATATACAATACTCAGGGACAAGATCTCTTTATCCCCTTAGGTTGAGAATGTCCAAATTGGTCCCACCAAAAATGGCCACCGAGCACATGGTCAAGGTCAGGGATCATTAGACAGTATATAAGATAAGGAGGTATAGCATTACAGCAACGCTCCAGATGATGTCAGTACGACGAAACCGGTAGAGCGTTGCTTATGTGCATCATTTCCACTTCAAGCTGTTTTTTGAGCGAGTTTTATTATACTTTTATTGCTTTGGAAATTGTTACCATTTAAATAAAATGTAATTTAAACGGTACAACTCTATGGGAACCCTCTTTATTTTTCACACACGCATGTGACCTCGGAAAAGGATACCACCAAGACAGACTACAAGGTCCAGGCTGGACCCACTGCACAGTGGCGTAGGACTGTGAATGCGCTGTACCCTGCAGAGGGGTGAAACTATCTGGTAAGCATACATCTACCCTTTATTATCACCCAAACACTAGGAGCACCAAGCATTTTCCAAGAATTGCTGTGCACCACCAGAGGGAGCAATCAAGGAAGAGCACAAGTCACCTTATCACCAATATTGAACATTGCACTTTATGAACATTTTTATCTGCATAACTTTGGATATACAGGATTTATGTTGAAACTAAAAGTAACATCTTGTTCAAAAACTTATATTGTTTCATAAATTAAATGAATAAGACAGCTATTGTTTTACATGCCAAGAGTCCCTATTCATCTGTCTGTAGACAATTGATAAACAGAGTGCAAAGGTACTTGGCCTTATTTAAAAAAATAAATAAAAACTAAGGTCCAAAAAATACATTTTATATAGCATGTTTGAAAGTGAAAGCTGAATTAATTGTCATGGATGCTTCAGATACTTTTTGTATATTAAAATAATTTAGCTCCCACACAAAACAGAATACCTGAGCCCATTTAAAAGCAACCTAACCGTTTCTCACTAAAAGCACGCCACTTGAGTGGATACTCACCTTTTCCGCATTTCTTTTCTACTCCATTCATATGTTGGAGCTCTCAGAAATACCTAACGTATCTAACATTCTCCTATTTCTCCATGATGCCATATTCATGCCTGAGCGGCCAGTCATCAGCCCAAAACACTATTTGTGGATTAGAAGGGAAGATCATTAACATTCTATAAGTTCCTGCACAAATCTTACACAAGCATTAGACTTAAAGTGGTTGTTAACCCAAATATGTAAATCACTGCCAGCCCCTCTATTAGAGCTAGGCATACCAGGCTGTATAAGTCTTTTATTAAAATGAGGCATTTAAATACCTTTTTAGAACGATCTTCAGGCCGGTCACATGACTCGCATCCGCTTTACACCTCCAATACAGGGCTACTGCAGGAGGGTCCGAGATCTCCCTCTGACAACAGCCGGGGAGGTTACGTTGCCACTCAGCCCCTCCTGCAGTAGCCCTGGAGACTGACCGAGAGTTTTAGAGATAGAGAGCACAGTAAGTTGTGAGCAGTTACAACAAGAAGTATGGTTTTGCACATATTGAAAAGATAAAACAAAAAGGGTTCAATTGTGTATTTAGCAGGCAAAAAGGGAGGAAAAAAAGAGAAGTTCATTGTTAAATGTACTTTAAATAATATCATGATTATACTGCTGAATCAAAAAACAAAATAAAGAAATCCCCCTCAGCCTTTGTGCCATATGTGTGTGAGTGTATATACTATATACTATACAGTGGGTATAGAAAAGAATCACCCCCTTTAAAATCACATTTTGTTGATCTGCAGCTGAAATGAAGACAGACACAGTTTTTGTTTTATCCAGCTGTATTTACTCATGGCAACTTATACCATTCATGTGAAAGATATATCACCAAAATGTCAGAAAAAAATAAAAAATAAATAAAAAACAGAATCACAAAGTTGGAAAAAAGGCCCACCCCCCTTATGTCACTATTTTGTTGAACTACCTTTTGCTTTAATTACAGCTTTAGTCTGTTGGACTATGTCTCTACTAACTTTGCACATCTAGACTTTTCAATTTTTGCCCATTCTTCTTTGCAGAACTGCTCAAGTTCAGTTAAATTTGATGGTGATGCTTTGTGGACTGTTATGGGGGCATCTCTCTGCAGCAGGGACTGGAGCACTTGTCAGGATAGATGAAAAAACAGATGGAGAATCTGCTGCCCTGTGCCAGAAAGTTGTCAATTTGAAGGTTTCCCTTCCAACATGACAATGACCCAAAGCACACAGCAAAAATCACCACACAGTGGTCGAAGGAGAAAAAGATAAATCAGTCAGAGCTCAGACTTAAACCCCATTGAAAATCTGTGGAATGACTTAAAGCCTGAAGTCCACAAATGGTCACCATCAAATGTAACCAAAGTTAAGCAGTCCTGCAAAGAAGAGTGGGCAAATATTGCAAAGTCTACATGTGCAAAGTTAGCAGTGACATATCCCAACAGACTAAAGGCGTGGTGCAACAAAATACTGACATAAGGGGGGGGGGTGATCCTTTTTCCAACTCAGTGATTCTGTTTTTATTAATTTTTTTCTGACATATTAGTGTTATATCTTTCACTTGAGTGTTATAATTTGCACTACTGTAGTAAACACAGCTGGATGTGTCTGTCTTCATTTCAGGCTGCAAAGCAACAATATGTGATTATTTTAAAGGAGGTGATTCTGTTGTATACCCACCCTATACATATATACAGTATCTTACAACAGTGAGTACACCCCTCACATTTTTATAAATATTCTGTTATATCCTTTCATGTGACAACACCAAAGAAATTACATGCTACAATTTAAAGTAGTGAGTGTACAGCTTGTATAACAGTGTAAATTTGCTGTGCTCTCAAAATAACTCAACACACAGACTAAACCGCTGAACCACACAAAAGTGGGTACACCCCTAAGTGAAAATGTCCTAATTGGGCCCAAAGTGTCAATATTTTGTGTGGCCACCATTATTTTCCAGCACAGCGTTAACCCTCCTAAGGCATGGAGTTCACCAGAGCTTCACAGGTTGCCACTGGAGTCCTCTTCCACTCCTCCATGAAGACATTACGGAGCTGGTGGATATTAGAGACCTTGCGCTCCTCCACCTTCCATTTGAGGATGCCCCACAGGTGCTCAATAGGGTTTAGGTCTGCTTGGCCAGTCCATCACCTTTACCCTCAGCTTCTTTAGCAAGGCAGTGGTCATCTTGGAGGTGTGTTTGGGGTCGTTATAATGTTGCGATACTGCCCTGCGGCCCAGTCTCCAAAGGGAGGGGATCATTCTCTGCTCACACTTGCCTTTGTACTCCTCACCTGGTTGCTGCCACACACACTTGACATCATCTGAACCAAATACGTTTATCTTGGTCTCATCAGACCACAGGACATGGTTCCAGTAATCCATGTCCTTAGTCTGCTTGTCTTCAGAAATCTGTTTGCGGGCTTTCTTGTGTCTTCTTTAGAAGAAGCTTCCTTCTGGGACTACAGCCATGCAGACCAATTTGACGCAGTGTGTGGCATATGGTCTGAGCACTGGCAGGCTGACCCCCCACCCCTTCAATCTCTGCAGCAATGCTGGCAGTGCTCATATGTCTATTTGCCAAAGACAAGCTCTGGATATGATGCTGAGCACATGCACTTAACTTCTTTGGTCAACCATGGTGAGGCCTGTGCTGAGAGGAGCCTGTCCTGTTAAACTACTGTATGGTCTTGGCCACCATGCTGCAGCTCAGTTTCGGGGTCTTGGCAATCTTCTTATAGCTTAGGCCATCTTTATGTAGAGTAACAATTCTTTTTTTAAGATCCTCAGAGAGTTCTTTGCCATGAGGTGCCATGTTGAACATCCAGCGACCAGTATGAGAGAGTGAGAGCGATAACACCAAATGTAACACACCTGCTCCCCATTCACACCTGAGACCTTGTAACACTAATGAGTCACATGACACCGGGGAGGGAAAACGGCTAATTGGGTCCAATTTGAACATTTTCACTTAGGGGTTGTGGCGTTATGAAAGGCAAGGTGATTGATGGGCGTTATGTTTTACCTCGCAGGCGTTCACTTGCAGGAAACTAAGGTGGAATGCGGTTTTACCAGCCACCTTGACAGGGTGGGTTCTGAACCAGATTTTGTGGTCCACTTGTGTCCATCAACAGCTGGTATAAAGGAAACAGGTCTGGATCAGATAATTGCTCTGACCTGAGACTCAGGAGCCATCAAGCCTGAGAGAGCTGATGAAATTAACTTTGCATTTTGACTGTAACAAAAGGTTTGCATTATCTTTGTGTTGTGGGTGACTGGGAGAAGCCCTTCACCTCTGAGTTAGGAAACTGAAACTGTTTAGTTAGTGCCTGGATGGCAATGATTTATTTTCTGTTTTGTTTATTTGATTTACCTGAAACCTTTTAAAATAAACCTGGCTACAAGTCAGATTTTAAGAAAACCTGCCGTTTGAACTATCTTCTTTCCCAGGTAAGGTGATCCCCATTGAGCTAATCCCTCACAGGGTGTACTCACTTTTGTTGCCAGAGGTTTAGACATTAATGGCTGTGTGTTGGGTTATTTTGAGGGGGCAGCAAAATTGCATTGTTATACAAGCTGTACACTCACTACTTTACATTGTAGCAAAGTGTAATTTCTTCAATGTTAAAAAATGATAAATTGTGAGATATTGTATATATATATATATATATATATATATATATATATATATATATATATATATATATATATCATAGGTGTGTGCAGGGGGTGTGCCAGGTGTGCCTGGGCATACCCTAATCACCCCAATCACAGTAGCATTATCGCTCTGTGTGCCGGTGAGGAGATGGGAAATGGCTTCCTCTGACCAGTTCTGCCGTTAAAGTAGTGCAACCGTACTTCTCATTCACTGTACTAGCTCTGCCATAAGAGTGTGTGTGTCTGTGTGAGTATGTATGTACATATACAGTATATATATATATATACTGTATATAGATACACATGGGTGTATTTGAGCTTTGGGGTGCACACACCTATGATATATACTGTATATATATATATATATATACAGTGTGTATATATATATATATATATATATATATATTACCAAAAGTATAGGGACACCTGCCTTTACACACATGAACTTTAATGGGATCCCAGTCTTAGTCCATAGGATTCAATATTGAGTTGGCCCACTCCTTGCGGCTATAACCGCTTCAACTCTTCTGGGAAGGCTGTCTACAAGGTTTAGGCGTGCGTCTATGGTAATGTTTGACTGTTCTTCTAGAAGAGCATTTGTGAGGTCATCAGAGCAAGTAATGCCACCAGCACACCAGGATATCCAAAAATGAGTCCAAAGCTTTAATCCATGATCATATTGTTACAGCAGAGAGTGCCGTTTCAGAGCTACATGGGACCCCTTCATCAGGCATGTGACTTCATCAAGCGTCGCATGCCTGATAAAGGGGTCCTGTGTGGCTCCGAAATGTTGCTTTCTGTTTTAATGATATGATCATAAATTAAAGCTTTGGACTAATTTTTGGAGATCCCGGTGTGCTGGTGACATTACTTGCTCTGATGACATATGGTTCCAGCCGTTGGTCGCTTCAGCACCCCTTTTGAAATGAAGCCGTTTCTGCAGGAATGTGTGCATTGGGAATATTGCATTGGACATTTGTGAGGTCAGGCACTGATGTTGGAGAGAAGGCCTGGCTCGCAGTCTGTGCAAAGGTGTTCTATTGGGTTGAGATCAGAACTCTGTGCATGTCAGCCATTCCTCCACCCCAAACTCACTCATCCATGTCTTTATGGACCTTGCTTTGTGCACTGGTCCACAGTTAAGTTGGAACAGGACGGGCCAACCCCAAACTGTTCCCAAATTGTTCCAAAATTGGGAGCATGAAATTGTCCAAACTGTCTTGGTATGCTGATGCCTTAAGAGTTCCTTTCACTGAAAATAAGGGGCCAGGCCCAACACCTGAAAAACTACCCCATACCATAACCCCCCCTCCACCAAATGATTTGCACCAGTGCACAAAGCAAGATCCATAAAGATATGGATGAGCAAGGTTGGAGTGGAGGAACTTGACTGGTCTGCACAGAGTCCTGACCTCAACCCGATAGAACACCTTTGAGATGAATTAAAGCATAGACTAAAAGCCAGGCCTTCTGTCTAACATCGGTGCCAGACCTCACAAACACACTCCTAAACTTTGTGGACAGCCTTCCCAGAAGAGTTGAAGCTGTTATAGCTGCAAAGGGTGGGCCAACTGAATATTGAACCCTATGGACTAAGACTGGGATGCTATTAAAGTTCATGTGCGTGTAAAGGCAGGCGTCCAAATACTTTTGGTAATATAGTGTGTGTGTATATATATATTTCCAATAGTCTTTAAAATTCCCTCATTCAGGTACCCTGTAATCATCTTTACATGCTTGTCTTACCTAATGTCATTGAACACGTAGAATGGTGAGAAAGCAGAACCCTTTAGGCTTGCATTCACTCTGTTAATGTTAGCCTGTAAGGTTGTGAAGCTAACAAGCTGTTATTTGTAGAACATTACTTCTCAGATTTCCAGCTGCAAATCTCCTGCCTCCAAACCTTTCTGGTAATAGCCTTGTTAGAAAAATGCAATCATCTCTTTCTGAGACCTGTAGGATACTGGTCGCTGGTTCTTATTTTACCATACACTAAGGTGCTCAGATCATGCTAATAGGACGTATCTCGAGAAGACTTATGTTATATAATTAGGCCGATTTTCTTATATAGCAGTGAACACTGATAAAATTAAGAGTTAAGTATAAAATCAGCACAGATATATTTTCCAGTAGCTTAAAAGGATTATTGAATCTGCAGAACACGTATGATTGTGAACAGAAATGTATAAAATTGCATATTCGCTTTTGAGACTAAGCACACATTTTTAAGTAGCCAGGGAACTGGTTAAAGAAATATTTGTATTATAAATATGTGCAGATGTGCTAGAGACGAGCACACTGTATATTAGCGCAGTAGTGCCCCCACTGGCTAGATTTTGATGGCACCAGCAATACAATACACATATAAACAAATTATAGTGTATACATAACTTCAATTCCACCTTTTACTACAAGAGAGACACGGAAAAGCAGAAAAAGATTGATAATATTTAGCATTTTAAGTTACATTTTACTATTAGCTAAGTGCTTTCATAAAGAATAATGTTCTCGTTGATGTCAGATACAACAACATATTTGCTGTGCATAGGCAACCATCAAGTACACAAAATACCTGTGCAGATATTTAGCACGTTCAGGGCAACTCTCATAAATCTGCCTTGGAGACAAATTTTATTAGATATCTTTGAGCCTGATTCAGTATCAGTGTGTTTATCCCTTTTTGGATAATCATTCAGCCAGGGTTGTGGTAGGGTGCAAAGAATCAAAAGCCCTCCGCACTTAATAAATTATAGGAGTAACCATCTCAAGGAGAAATTTTTTAAATAAATTTCTGGCCATGTAACTCTGAGTAAATACCACTTATATTGTGGATCCATTCTTAATTCAATATTGGTCACAAACAGACCCCTAAATTTTGTGGACAGCCTTCCCAGAAGAGTTGAAGCTATTATAGCTGCAAAGGGTGGGTCAACTCAATATTGAACGCTACGGACTAAGACTGGGATGCTATTAAAGTTCATGTGCGTGTAAAGGCAGGTGTCCCAATACTTTTGGTAATATAGTGTGTGTATATTTATTTCCAGTAGTCTTTAAAATTCCCTCATTCAGGTACCCTGCAATCATCTTTATGTGCTTGTCTTACCTAATATTACACCGCAGGATTTGCATAGCCACAGTTGTCAAAGCCCAGCTGGCCAAAACTGCAGCACAGCGCCTCCTTTGGCAACTGATAAGAACCTGATATTACACTTGATCTTAGCCAAAAGGCCGAGAAGCGAATAGCTGAAAATCATATCTAAGAGCCCTTGCATAGGGTGCAATTCTGGCTGCTGTGGATTGGAGGGGGGGGGGGGGAGATAGCTTGCGCCCATTCTCTCCACATCCTCCAACTCTTCCAATGGCCAGAGTAAGTTGGGTGGAACCAATAGAAGGCAAAAAGAGGGGATGGAAATAAGGGGGGGTGGGGGGGCAGGTAATAAGAGAGAAAAAGAAGAAGGAAAAAAAAGGGGGGATATATAGAGTGTTAGGTGAACTAGCTTAGAGGAGGCGGGAACATTCTCCCATCCCTCTCTCTGTCCCCTGTGACCAGGAAGAGAGAGCCCAAAACTCTAAGTTCTTAGGGTTATTATTTCAAGGAGATGCGTACATGTAAAGTTAAAACTATTAGTATTAAAACTATTAGTACTGAGCTGGTGTGAATTCCAAGGGAAGTGAGGAAACAATTGTTGTTATGTTGTGTACTTTACGCCAGTAATGTTGAATCTGTGTACAGTCCCTCCATATGTGGATAAATGTACCCTTTTCCAGGCCACATCTCCAACATCTGTCGGTGACTGAGGGGATGAATTTGTTGATCAGATCAAGTGTTTTGTACCATCTGGTTGCAATTTTATACCCATTTTCTTGCATCTGTACGTTTATGGAGTCTTTATGAACATATAAGTGTATTCGATCCCAGGTATCCTCCACTATTTCTCTTCCCAAAGTGGTCTTCCAAAACGCCTGATATGATCTCAAAAGGTTATTTGTGTCCGCAAATAGGGAGGTGTATATGGCCGAGATCACATAACTTTGGGGAGAAACCCTGGTACATAATAATTCAAGCATTGTCAGGGTTCGGGTAAAATTACCTCTACGCTCTGAATGGTCCAGGAAGTGGCGCAATTAGAAATAGCTCCAAAAGGGGAACTGTTTGGCATTACATATTTCTGCTAGGTCTTTTTGGGTCAGGAATTTTTGCCTGCAAAAGTATTGTCTAGTTTGCATTGTTGGATAAGGCCATTCTGCAATCAAGAATTGTTTGGAAAGACCTTGCGGAAAGTCAAAGTTACCTCTAACCAGGGTAATTGAACACAATTTTTCTGAGATCCCATAGGCTCTACAGGATCTATCAAAGGCCTGGAGGGTCGCTCCAATCACTGGGTGAGCCTGTAGGTTGGATGGGATCTGTTCCTTAGGTAACCAAGGAGTGTCTCCCAGGGTTGGGACTTTTAGAATCTTTGTTTTTAGAATGGACCGTCCAGTCCACAACCCATGCTAGATGTGTGGCCCTGTGATGTCTTTGTAGGTCAGGGAGTCCAATGCCTCCTTTTGTCTTTGGTAGCACCAATTTCTCCCATCTAATCCTGGCCAGTTTGCCACTCCATAGGAAAGTCCTACATTTCCATTTGTAGTTTGTGAAAAAAGAGGTCGGTAAGTCAATCGGTAAGGTTTTCATTTTATAAAGCAGATTTGGTAGAATCGTCATTTTTATGATTGTGGCCCTCGAAAACTATGAGATGTGAGGAGCATCCCATCTTGAGAGGTCTGGACTTATATTTTGTTATGTTAGAGCCATTGGGATTTGCACCTCTAGGTAGGTTACTGCCACCAGTTGCCACTGAAAGGGGTATTTGGTTTGGCATCGTTTTACCATTTTAGCAGGGGGAGTTATGTTTAAGGCAAAAGATTTGGTAAAGTTAATTTTTAGATTGGCGATCTTCTTGAATTGCTCTAAGGTTTCCATGAGATTGGATAGGGAGGTCAGGGGAGACAAGAGGAAAAGCAACACATCATCTGCAAACGTCGCCAGCTTGAATTCACGTTGATGACTTTTTATGTGGGTGTGCTCTAATACATCGAGGTAACGGTTCTAGTGTGAGAATGTACAATATAGGGGACAGAGGCAACCCTGTCTGGTACCATTTCGGATGGAGAAAGCGCTCGACAGGTGGCCGTTTACCCTAACTCTGGCTGTTGGAGTAGAGTATAGGGAACGAATGAATACTTTCATTCGAGCTCCCAATCCCAGGACTCTCAAAACTTCAGCCATATAGTCCCAGGCCACCCGGTCAAACTCCTTCTCTGCATTTATGGACAGAAAAAAGCCCTCTCGTTTAGTGGTTGTGAGCCAATTGTGTATATTCAGGGTTTTTATGGTATTATCCCTGGCCTCCCTACCTGGAACAAAACCCACATCAGCAGGTAGGCAGCTAGTCAGCTAGTCTTGTGGCTAACATTTTAGAGAAGAGTTTCACGTCCACATAAAGGAGTGAGATCTGGCGATAGGTTACTAAATCTAGGCATAGCTCCTCTTTTAAAGTGAGTCTCTTGGAAGAAGAGTATCTGAGCTCGAAGCCGGTGTGCTTCAGCCAAAATACTACTTCACTTTTCTGGTACATTGTGTCCCTTCACATTCAGGGATGGAACCTTAAGAGATGACAGGGTGTTGCGGTGTGTTATAGGCAGCATCTTGATGGGTTATGCCCTTGAGTGGGCCTCTCGCCTGGTCACAGGGGATTAAAAAAAAAAAGGGGGGGGAGGGAGGAAGGAGGATTAGTTAAGGGTGAAGGAGAAGAGCTATGTAGGGAGGTGAAGTCTAGGAAGAGTCAGTCTCGACCCTACGCGGGATCAATGGTATAATAAAGTCACTCAAAAAATAGAGACCAGGTCTCCAGCGGTGAGCGTTGCCGCTGAGGGGCCTGCTTCTTCTATTATCCAAAGGTGGCAATAGTACCTGCTATTCCACCTGTTTAAGGAATAGTAAATTAGATGTGAGTCAATGTTACAAGTCGGCTATTTCCAAAGGGGAACCTGCCTGAGTAAATCAGTTAGCAAAGCAAGATGGATATCCTAGACATCCACAAACCTCTTATTGAATGGAACTTTAGTGTTATTAATAGTACAGGTTGGGGACCCAATGGCCGGGGTGAGTAACACCTGCCCGACCCACCCCTTGTGGTAGGGGTGACCCTGACCCGAGTTCTCCCCCGGGCAACCAGGCAATAGTAGAGGTCACATAAACCCTGGGCATGAAGGATATTGGTCAGACAAGACAGCATTTGCAAATAACAAACATTTCCATAGCTCCTTACCCCAGTTCCTGGGTAGATTCCCTCCGGTAGAAAGGAAGCAGTCAGGTTTTCGGCTTCTCACTCCGTTCCCCAGTAGTGGTAAATTCCACATGGGAGACAAAGCGAGTGCTATCACCTAAGAATCTTTAACAGACATAACGTACATAAATGCAAATATCTCCTCTGTGTGGGAGACAATATGGCCTGCCACTGAAGGTTTGTAGGGTCCCTATAAACCTGAGCAGGCACCTCTGGCTCTGCAGCTTAACCCCAGAGCCAATAGTAACCTGTTGCTTAGTCCACACCTACTCAGTCAAGGGCTCAGAGCTATTGCCAGTATAGGTATGGACAGAGCGGGAGGAATCCCATTTTAAGCTTAAGTTTCTGATACATCCTACGGCAGAAGACAGCAATGAAAGCAAACCAAAACGGCATGTTAAGAAAACAAGCATGTAAGTAACGAATAACGAGTAATGAAAAAACTCAAGGTACCATCTAATTCCCTGAGGTGGGCTAGTTCATCCAGGTTTAGCGGGAATAGGTAGCTCATTTGGTTAGTCATTACCTAGCAACCTTGTCCATGTGTTAGGATTGCACCCTGCAGTCACCTTCCCGAGATCCCTGCCAAACAGCTGTAGTCTATGGAATATTCTCTTCAGTGTGTAAACAGGCATGTCCTGTAGTGAGCTACCAAACAGCACAGGAGAATCCTAAAAAGAAAAAAGGAAGAGTAGTAGGAAGAAACACCAACGGGAAGATGACTAAAGGTGAGTAGGGTACAGTTTTAGTCTATAGCTCCCTTTAGTTCCATGGGGCTTATGCAGATGAATTTGTCTATTCAGTGGTTCCCCATAAAATGATCCTGATACTGATGCAGAAAGTAAATGAGGAGAGTGAGAAGGGGGAGAAAGTTATTCATAGCCACAAAAATAAAGAAGAAAGGTTATGTCTGATTGGTGGGGGGTACCCTCCTCAGCTGATGTCATTGTCTGGTATGGAGGGGATCACAGCCCATAGTAGTGGTATAGTACATGTTTGGGATCATTGGTAGCATGTAATTCCCGAGGGGGGCTCTGCTAGGAACAAGTGGGAGCTTGTAACAACATATAAAACTGCATCCCCTCACTCAGCAGAGAGGAACAATAGAACTGACTGCTAAATTTCCCCCTGGGTTCCCTTCAGGTAGCATCCCGCTATTGTGAAAAAGTTCATAAGTGCTTCACATCACATCCCCCCTCCCCCTCATCCCCCTTATCATTCCACCTTGAAGCAGAAAAATTTTCTGGGTATCATCAGCCCTAAAAGCGATTACCGGTTCTTTGGTGAGTCAAGTCTTCCATAGTCTGGGGAATCTCTCCTGTAAGCATGTTTTGTATGTTCAGGCAGCCATTTTCATAGAGGTCGACTAAAGGCGACAAGACGAGCTCAAGGCGGTGAGCACTAGGTACCTCTCTGACATCATGGCTAGTTGTGTGCTCTTTGGTCCATCTTGCGTCTTACTGATGATGGTGATAGTCTCAGATTTTCATCTGTTTCCATGTCTCCTCTGAACCTACGAGGAGAATTAGATGAAGTTCTGCGGCGTCTGTGTCTTTGCTGGCGTGGAGAATCCTCCATGGGGATAGGGATCCATTGGTCTTGTTGGAGGAAAGAGCCGTACCACTCTGGGACCGAGACTCATGGTATCTCAAGATTGTAACAAAATGATTGCAAATCTGCTGGTGTTCTCAGGAACGCGGTTCAATTCCCAGCCGATGCCTGCAGACAGAATGGGAATTTCTACCTGTAGGATATGTGTCTGTCCCAAAGCACCTGGAGAAGGGGGCGCAGATCTCTTCTGTGTTGCAGAGTGATGGTGGACAGGTCTTGAAAGAGTTGAATGCGGGCCCCCTCATATTCCAAATGTGCCTGGTTGTGGGTCACTCTTACAATTTCATCTTTCTGTGCATAGTTAATCAGGCAGCACACTATGTCTCTAGGCGGATGAGTGTCTTGGCACCTGGGACTCAGAGCACAGTGGCAACACTTCATATCCACTGGGGCATCTGGGGGTCTGCTCAATATGTTAAATATGGCCCAGATAGCTGTTTGTATTTGGTGGCCTTCTACAGACTCTGGAATCCCTCTAACTCGGTGATTGTGTCTCCGTCCTCGATTGTCAAGGTCCTTGGATGTCCGTGCATCTCCATGAGGTGCTGTTCTTGTAAGCTGGTCTGTTGTTTTACCTGTTGGATGGCGGCTCCATGTTTCATGGCTGCCTCCATGTGTACCAAGTGGGATGCAACTGCCCTGAGGGTCTGATATGGCTGCACACAGGGTACTTTCAATGTCTGAGGCCACTAGTTGTAGATCTGCTAGGCATAATAGTGGGGACTGGTGCAGGTTATGTGGACCTGTTAAACTGGCTCTGAGTGCCTCTGTATTTCTGCCAGGCGTCCCCAAACTCAAGTCCGTGGCTTGAAATGCGGCCTGCAAGTCCTGTACCTGTATCCGGAACATCGCCGGTTTTGTGTGACTCAGCTGAGTGGAGGGATTGTCCTGTGTTTGGGGAGCCAATGTGCTTCTCCCTGCCATTGTCCTCGGTTTTAGTCCCAGCCTTTCACGCTGATTCTCTGTGCTTTAGAGGTCGCGGATGCCGGAGCTCCTGGACTAAGCTGCCATCTCGCTTCAGCGCTAGACCACGCCCCCATAAGTAAATTTTAATAGTATATAACACTGGACATTCCTCCTCTAACCATTTCTAGTTTCGGCCTGGCAATAAATGTGAGTTTTTAAGTCAAATTCCTAGTGAGAAGGGCAGGAAAAGCTATTTGAAGTAGTGAGATAAATAAAAAAAATCATGAGTTAATAATACTTTCACCAGAGAAATTATCATTTATTGTAGAAAAATAATGATTCCACACCAATGCGATGTTTGTTTTGTGACTTGAAAGTCTTTGATGAAAGAATGATCTTTAGATAAAATTACATCCACAAGTAAAATAATGTATGTGGCTTTGTGAACTATAACTATGCGCTCATTTCCTACAGGAGTTTGAGCTCTCTGCATGCTTCTCTTTTACGGACTACTGTAGTGTTTTCCATGTGTAATACACATTTTGATTTCTTCTTCTGGCCTTATACCATCATCTTTTTTTAAAAGAAATCAATATATTGTCATCATGTGACACTAACAGTTTTATCAAAGGATATTTTTTATGGGAGCAGACAGCAAATCAACCCTTGTAATTGATATCACATTCACTTCTTTTCCAGTCCCTAACTTGAATTTAAATACAACTTTTCAAGTTGTTTCATATGTATCATTTGCTGATTGTATAGGGGGTATATTGTGCTTACCTTTCAATGTCAATAGACAGATACAGACAGATGTACATATATGCCTTCACTTTTAACATTTAGCCTTGTAGGCCCTTGTCTATTGGTCTCTATTTTTTTTAATGACACAGCTTTGTCTAATATATCAGGATCAAGTTGCAGCTCTGCAAAGTAGAGTTGGTAATATTAAACAAAATGTTATCTCTAAGCATTTACATTCATATTGTTTAGATTTTAGCTTTTTTTTTTACCCATAAGCGTGTCTATGCTTAAACTGGTATCTTGCAAATAGACTTATTTTATGGGTTGCAATGGTCTCTGAACATTATTCTCAGATTAGATGCTTGGATTTGTTCTATAGTCTTCTTCATGAGATGCAGTTAGATATAGCTATAACTTTATATCCCATGTTTCCCAAAAATACAACTGTTTCCAGAGCATATAAAAGGATTGTAAGGTTTAAACTGCTCCACAGTCAGACATCCTTTTATCTCTGTATAAATGTCCTTTGCATAGTCTTCTTAAGTTATCTAATGTGCACCCATGTCCAGACTATGGTCATTGCAGTATTTACAATTTTTTAAAAAAAAGCAGTAATAAAACGTAGCCACAATATTCTGGGTCCTGTGTCCAGCAGCTGCCCCACCATGACAGGAGTTGCTCACTCAGCTTCACCTCCTTTAACAAAACGCCTTGCCTTGTATTTTTTTCAGTGAATACAAGGCGTTGTCAAATTGGATGAGATGCAGGGGAGGGATGCTGATATTACAATTTCCACCTGTCGGTCTAAAAAAAAAATACAAAGCGTTGTATTAATGGAAGTGGTGCCAAACGAGTGACCATCTGTGGTCAGTCAGGACCTGGAAGATTGGGGCAATCACTGTAGTAGCTCTGAAAACTACAATGCTTGTTATCTTCCACAGTGATCTCTAAGGTATAAGGTATGCATATTTATATTTGTTCAAGGTGGACCAATGTAAGTATGCAACTAAGATTATACCTGGAGCTCATCTTTAAAACAAGCTCTCTGTGTTGTACTGTAATTCTCCAAGATCCTCCAAGATCACAACTAACTATAAATGTTTCATTCTGTTTGTAGGGCAGGCAGGTGGCAATTCCTCCATGTTCCCCATTAACTTGTGTTGGTGACATAGGAGGCCTATCCCGGGGTGGGTTCTTCTGGGCTATCCCATGCAATGAATGGGGTCACTCATTTAAGCATGGGTTTAACACCTTGCTCGAAGGCATGTTCACCAATGCCCAGGACAATATGAGGGCCACGGTCATGTTAAAGTCAAACATTAAGGTAGTCCCACAACTCAGAGATGAGCCACTTATGTGTAGTGTTGTGTGTGGAGTTCTTTCAAAACATGTTGTCCCTTGATTGCTTAAAACTCGGGTTCTTTATATTTTAGAATGCCCATGCCACAAATACTATGTGGGCAAAACAAAACACCCTTTAAAGGTCTGCATTGGTGAACATGTGGCATTAGGACAGTGCGAGCTGTTTGGTTAGTTCTGTGTGTTACTGCAAGTTTAACATCATATATCTCATTGCATTACTGCACGTTTAATGCCATATATTTCATTGCGTTACTGCAAGTTTAACGTCATATAGTTCTGTGCATTACCACAAGTTTAACGCCATATAGTTTTGTGCATTACTGTAAGTTTAACTCCATATAGTTCTGTGCGTCACTGCAAATTTAAGGCCATATAGTTCTGTGCATTACTGCAAGTTTAATGCCATATATTTCATTGCCTTACTGCAAGTTTAACGCCATATAGTTCTGTGTGTTACTGCAAGTTTAACGCCATATAGTTCTGTGTGTTACTGCAAGTTTAACACCATATAATTCTGTGCATTACTGCAAGTTTAACGCCATATGGTTTTGTGCGTTACTGCAAGTTTAATGCCATATATTTCATTGCGTTACTGCAAGTTTAACGCCATATAGTTCTGTGCATTGCTGCAAGTTCAACGCCATATAGTTCTGTGCATTACTGCAAGTTTAGCGCCATATAGTTTTGTGCATTACTGTAAGTTTAACGCCATATAGTTCTGTGCGTTACTGCAAATTTAACGCCATATAGTTCTGTGCGTTACTGCAAGTTTAACGCCATATATTACATTGCATTACTGCAAGTTTAATGCCATATAGTTATGTGCGTTACTGCAAGTTTAATGCCATATAGTTCTGTGCCTTACTGCAAGTTTAACGTTATATATTTCATTGTGTTACTGCACGTTTAACGCTGTATATTTCTCTACGTTACTGCAAGTTTATCTCCATATATTTTATTGTGTTACTGCAAATTTAACGCCATATAGTTCTGTGCGTTACTGCATGTTTGATGCAGTATATTGTAGTGTATCCGTGGAGTGTGTCTGGGTAGTGAGTACTCAAATTAAAGTGCACCAAACACCACTTTCCATTGATTAAAGTGCATCCACGTACACATTTACACATCTTTATTGCATCTGGTTAATAAGCACCCCCCATCATGTCTGGGAGGACAACAAGGAGAGGTAGACCTTCCCATGACACTGTAAGGGGTCCAGCAGTGTATGGGTCCACAGGCAAAGGTGGACATGGTCAGTCCTCATGCTGGGCATCATTTCTCTGTTTAGTGATGTTGCCCTTGTTATCCAGCCACAGCATGCAGAGGAGGTGGTGGACTGGCTTACTAAACCGTCCTCATCCTCCGTCATCCAAGCAGAGATTAGTATGCAGCCCCCTGTGGCTGCCAGAGTGGCTAAACCTGCCTCTTTGTCCACAGCTATTCCTGCCATAGCCCCAGCATCAGGAATGGAGGAGTCAGGGGAGTTATGTGAACACCGCGCCAGCTATTTGCTCCTTGACAATGCACAGCCATTGCTCGATTCAGATATTGGTTCTGAGTTTGAGGAAGGTAGGAACATGAGCCTACAGAGAGGGGAGAACACTGGTACACACATTGGCATTTATGTTCCCCCAGCCACAGCGTATTGCCAAGTTGTCTCCAGTGGTAATGAGGATGGATGGATGATGATGATGAGGTTACTGATGTGGGTGATAGAGGAGGAAAGTGAGGGTGAGAGGGCAGTCAACCGCAAAGTTCACGTTTCTGCTGACACGTTGTCCAGCAAGCATGGGCAGTGACAATATATTTCATCCACAGCACACTGGGTAACTCTGCTTGCAAAGGATGCAGGACAGGGCCCAGTGCTGTAGCTTGTTAATTGTTTTTGGGATGTGGAATCTCTGCAGGGCTTCTAGGCTGCCTAGCATTATGGGTGTTGATTTCATCTGGAAGAATGTTTTGGGTGTAGGTTTCATGGGCACAATTAACACCCAAATACCAATTTTGCCTCACATGTTTGACAGGTGCATATCATTGCAATTTTTGACAGCAGGGCAAATTCTTGCTTTCATTAAGAGTACTTCTTATAGGGTTACGGTGTGAAGGCACCACCGACACCCAAAAAACAATATTTCAGCACCAGTTTGACAGTTGCATCAAATTTATTTTTTTTACAGCGAGGCCAATTCTTGCTTTCATCAAAAATACCTCTTATAGGGTTATGGTGTGAATGCACCACCGACACCCAAAAGACCAATTTTCTGCATCTGTTTAACAGTTGCATATCATTGCAATTTTTTACAGCAAGGCCAATTCTTGCTTTCATCAAGAATACCTCTTATAGGGTTACGGTGTGAAGGCACCACCGACACCCAAAGCCCAATTTTTCCACACCCGTTAATTCTATCCAAAGTTTCCGGAAGAGACACCAGAATTTATCCAAAAAATCTCTAATCTTGTTCCCAGGGCTCTACATTGTGGCCCCATCATACAGACTGGCTCCCCTAGCCGTTGCTTACAAAATAAAGGAAGATTGCAGGGAAAATTACTTTTTTTGGCTTTATAAATGCAATTATTGCTGCAGCAGATTCTATACACCGTACAAATGTGCCACTTTACATGTAGACTAAGGGGACCCCCCAGGCACTATATTAAAAGGCATTTTTCATTTTTATGCTGTCACTTTAAGCATCAATAAATCACTGCTCAATGACATTTTTTACAAACTTTTTTTCATTGATACATGTCCCCCAGGGCAGTACTCGGACCCCCATAACCATTGTATACCCAATTACTTGCATATAAGCCTTCAAAATGGGCACTTTTGATTTTTAATGTTTGGATCCCATAGACTTCAATGGGGTTTGTTATTTGGTTCTTAACTTTCCCAATGTTCAAAAGTTTTGGTGCGAGTTCGGCCCATCCCTATCTGATATTATCCGTGTGTTCAGGAGTTGAAGGGAGGGGCTCCACCATAATCATTGGTGATTCGGTACTCCGTGTCTCTGCTGGCAATAACCACTACTAAACCAGCACTCTGATCCTACTGTACTTTCTTTTATTAATTGAGATAACCTGTCTATATGTTTTTACCATCTTAGAAACACATGATATGCGTTTCCATTAAATGGCTGACAGGCTGACAAGATTCTAGTGCAATAGAAAGTAATAGGAAAAAGCTACGATTTCAGTGCCTTTGTTGTGAACTTTGAAAACACGTTTCTCCATTTCCTATAGCCACAGAGGTGAATGGGGACTTTTAGAATATCTTTTATTGCTTGTTTTGAATATGTACTTTAGCTTGCATAGCCTAGGCACAGGTTCACTTTAAATTTCAGTTGCTTATGCTTGCAGATTTTTTCAAACTTCTGTTTTATTGTAATTATTTTGTATACAAACAAAACATACAACGTCTCCAGTTGACAGAGCTAATACTTATCAACAGGAAATAGAAGTGCAACCTTTGTCAAACAGGTAATATACAATATAGGGAAGAGACAAAGATGAAATATAGGAGACACCAGCAAGGAGCATCAGAGACCTGCATTGAGGGGTGAGGAATGAGTGTGAGGGAGAGAGAGGGGGAAAACCATTCTTAAACAAGTGTAGGACCTCAAAGACACTGAGGAGGAATAGATATGGAAATTTTGGTAAATAATTGTAGAGGTAGTTACTGAAACTCTAGCTTAGGCTAACTTCTATGATAAAAACAATAGGGGTTAAACAGCATATGCAGGATCTGAAGATAGAACACCTATAAGGCTCCAACAGATCATAACAACAGGCACATCACACCCATGCGACCTAGGGCTGCCTCAGATTTAAAGCAGTTTTCAACACATTTGGTAGGACTGTATAGCTTATCAGAGTGGGAAAGACAGCTGGCCTGGAATGGTTTTGTGTAGAACCTTACATCCTCAGGAATGTGCCAGGTCAGGGTTAATTATGACATGATCATTAACTTACCCCTCCAAATAAAATAAATGTTGTTAATTTACAGTTGTGTTCTTATTAGCTTAGATATTAATACTTGACATAGAAACAAGAATGCAACATGGCTAGATCTGGAGGGGGCAAGGGACTGCACATCAACCTCACACCATTGCTAGATCTGCTAGTATCACTCTTCTCCTTATACTACCACCTAGCTTGATGGCAAGTTTTTTTCTTTTTGCAGTTACTCAGTAATCATAGATGTTCAGATGTACAAAAGCATGTCTTAGAACCTTTGACTTTTTTATTCCCTTGTGACATAGGACACTTAATACATGTCATTCTCCCTACAAACTTTTAGCCCTTAGAAATTCTTTTCAGCCTTTTCGTCCATATGTCAGGTTGCCTAGATATGAAAACTTAATTCCTACCCAATAAGCTTTGCCCCTATTCCCATTAGTTACACTCAGGGTTTGAAAACTAGTGAAGAGAGCGGAATTTTTATACTCCATGGCTCAAAAAAGTGTGCACAAAGTGTAAGGGTAGATATTTCTGTGTAAATTAAGACATTATTTTTCAGTGATTCTGAGAAAATTTTCTTTATCAAATGATAAGAGCCAGGGAATATAATGTATATCAGTTCATTGATATACAGCCTGGGTTATATGCAGCCACCTTCTGGTGATTGGACACTGGCAAAAAGAAAGACAACAGGGACATTCCTCTATATAACTCTTGCTGATTTTAGCTAGTGTTCTTAGGTGATGGACCTTCTCTCTTTTGTGAGAGAAGATTACCTTTTACTATGGTACTTCTTACTACTTGCTCTCTATGGATGATTTCTACTAAGATACATTTCTTCATCAGTCTACCTCACCATAGCCATTGCAGCTTTCTATGCAGCTTCCAGATCGGTGGACTCCTCGGCAGAGCATTAGGATACCGTACTTGGAACCTGCCTGATAGTAGATGCAGGAATAGCCTGTTAGGTTGTTTTTCACTGGATCATGCTGTGGTTGTTCCCCTTATGCAACATGTGGTGTTGGCTGAAAGGTGCATTAGAAGTCCAGAGCCACAGTCTGCCTAGTGCAGAGCCAAGTTCTCATAATAGATTAATGCCAGCCTGTTAAGCTGGGGAGGCGTCTTAAACAACTTCTTAGTGCAGAGGACTTAGTCATAGAAGGAGGCACACTTTCTCCTCAACATTCTGCAACTCAGGGCAATCTGATTGTCATGTCAATGCTGGACTCTTTTATTGGGTGAGGACACTGGACAAGAATGCAGTCAGACAAAATCTACTGAGCCCTTCTTGACCTGTTTTTTTTTTGTTAGTGGGCCTGTTGGCATTGTTTGCTGTGTTGCCCACCACTCAGTTGAACTGCCTTTGAATGGTTTTGTCATAGTTGTCAAAGGAAGTCTGTTCTGTATGATCAGGAAAATAGGACTTTTGACTGACCAGTACAAGTACAGTTTTCATGATGTTCTTATTACTTGCTACAAACCTAAGGCTAGCCGTGAGTGTATATATAGGGGGATGTCCCTGCTGCCTTTCCTTTTCCTATAGTCCAGTTACCTGAAGGTAGCTGCATATAACCCAGTCATAATGATTTAAAGAAGCCTGCCTACTGTACTGTACTCCAGGAAATGGATTTTACTAGTATTTCAAAATCTTATTATGGTATGTTAACAATGAAATACTTTTTAAATCTATGTTTTAAAATGTTACATGTTAAAGCTCTACTGTGTCAGTTTTAGAAAAAAAATCATCATTGCTCGCAACTTCTTCTGTTTTATGTGTCTTTGTTTCATTTTCTGCAATACTGTACAATTTTGATGCCAAGCTGTTTTGTCATGTCTTTCTCTCCTTGTGGAATGCTTCATTTGTCCTTGATATGAAAAGAAAAACCTTGCCACTGCTTAATGTTGTGTTTCTTTGATTTTAATCAGCATTTTACTTTAGTCAGCGGCAGCATCGTATGACTGGAACTCACATCTGCATGAGCCGGATAACATTGATCCACTGATATTGTATTGAGTCTAGTGGCAAGGTGCAATTGACATAAATAATAAGTGGAAGTGGAGTATGATAACCATTGATAAAAAAAAAATCAGCGATCACACTGACTTTGCACTTAACCTTCCCAGGTCATCATGGTTTTATTTTAATACAAATGTTCCAAAAAAAAATAATTGTATACAGAATGCATTATTTGGGCTGTTAAAAAATGCACATGCATTTCTTTAAATTATACAGTTAATTTATTTTAGCATGCTTTAATGTAACAAAAATTATTTTGGATACTGGTGGACTTTGTCAGTAGCATATACCACATTTTAAGTAGATTGAAATTCCTATGTTGTTCAACCCTAGCATTATCACCACACGGAATCACATTGAGTGACCTTATAGGGATCTATTTTTATCCTTAGCAGACCCATACCCTGCAACGAGGATAGACAAATCTACTTACTTTTGCAGTGCCAGTGTGAACCTCAGGCACTTGTTCATGGTTTGTTAATGAAGAACTCCAATATCTGGGGACAACATCTTAGCTTTGTATTGACTAAATAACAAAGGTATAATTACTCACTATAACGCCACCTCTCCTGACTTTTCGTTCATTTTTATTGTCTGGAAGTCACCTGTTGCAGTTATTAATTTCCCATAGTTTTAGTTCTGGTTAAAGATGTCAATATAATTTGCATAGGATGCCCTTTTTCCCCACTTTAGAGATTTATTTGACCTCTGGAACAAAGACAAAAGTGCACCTCTGTTCATTTTTTTGTATTGGCTTCCTGTGTTACATTGCTAGCAATCATAATATTTGTCTAGCTAGGAATGCACTCTAGGTAAATGGATTTAAGAAGTCGTATTGTTGCCCCACAGAAACCAAATTGATTTAAACTGAGACTGCAAAATGCATTTGTAACAGGAATATTACATATATATATATATGTGTGTGTGTGTGTGTGTGTGTGTGTGTGTGTGTGTGTGTGTGTGTGTGTTTGCACACTGCATCAAATTGGTCTGCATTGCTGTTATCCCAGAAGGAAGCCTCTTCTAAAGATGATGCACAAGAAAGCCCACAAACAGTTTGCTGAAGACAAGCAGACTAAGGGCATGGAATACTGAAACCATGTCCTGTGGTCTGATGAGACCAAGATAAACTTATTTGGTTCAGATGGTGTCAAGTGTGTGTGGCAGCAACCAGGTGAGGAGTACAAAGACAAGTGTGTCTTGCCTACAGTCAAGCATGGTGGTGGGAGTGTCATGGTCTGGGGCTGCATGAGTGCTACTGACACTGGGGAGCTACAGTTCATTAAGGGAACCATGAATGCCAACATGTACTGTGACATACTGAAGCAGAGCATGATCCCCTCCCTTCAGAGACTGGGCAGCAAGGCAGTATTCCAACATAATAATGACCCCAAACACACCTCCAAGATGATCACTGCCTTGCTAAAGAAGCTGAGGGTAAAGCTGATGGACTGGCCAAGCATGTCTCCAGACCTAAACCCTATTGAGCATCTATGGGGGATCCTCAAATGGAAGGTGGAGGAGCACAAGGTCTCTAACATCCACCAGTTCCATTATGTCATCATGGAGGAGTGGAAGAGGACTCCAGTGCCAACCTGTGAAGCTCTGGTGAACTCCATGCTAAAGAGGATTAAGGCAATGCTGGAAAATAATGGTGGCCACACAAAATATTAACACTTTGGGACCAATCTGGACATTTTCACTTAGGGGTGTACTTACTTTTGCTGCCAGCAGTTTAGACATTAATGGCTGTGTGTTGAATTATTTTGAGGGGACATAATAAAATATTTACAAAAATGTGAGGGGTGTACTCACTTTTGTGAGATACTGTCATATATATATATATATATATATATATATACAAAAAAAGACAGTAGCACCCATGAGTCCTGAAAGGTGAACACACTATGGCAGTTTAATTAGATTTTTCAACAAGGCACAAGCTCATCTTCCATCAGGATGAGCTTGGGCCTCATTGAAACGTCTAATTAAACAGGCATTCCGTGTTCACCTTTCAAGACCCATGAGTGCCGCTCTCTTTTTTGGTTTATATGCACTACAGTCTTTGCTAAGCACTTGGGCCTGTTTTTTATCTCTGCTTTGTGTGCAGTGACAAACATTGGGTAATATATATATATGTATATACAGTATATACAGTTGTGCTCATAAATTTACATACCCTGGCAGAATTTATGATTTCTTGGCCATTTTTCAGAGAATGTGAGTGATAACACAAAATATTTTCTTCCACTCATGGTTAGTGTTTGGCTGAAGCCATTTATTATCAATCAACTGTGTTTACTCTTTTTAAATCATAATGACAACAGAAACTACCCAAATGACCCTGATCAAAAGTTTACATACCCCAGTTCTTAATACTGTGTATTGCCCCCTTTGACATCAATGACAACTTGAAGTCTTTTGTGGTATTTGTGGATAAGGCTCTTTATCTTCTCAGATGGTAAAGCTGCCCATTCCTCTTGGCAAAAAAGCCTCCAGTTCCTGGAAATTCTTGGGCTGTCTTGAATGAACTGCATTTTTGAGATTTCCCCAGAGTGTCTCAATGATATTGAGGGCAGAAGACTGAGATGGCCACTCCAGAACCTTCACTTTATTCTGCTGTAGCCACAGACAGGTCAGCTTGGCCTTGTGTTTTGGATCATTGTCATGTTGGAATGTCCAAGTACGTCCCAAGCGCAGCTTCCTGGCTGATGAATGCAAATGTTCCTTCAGTATTTTTTGATAACATACTGCATTCATCTTCCCATCAATTTTGACCAAATTTCCTGTGCCTTTGTAGCTCACACATCCCCAAAACATTAGCAATCCACCTCTGTGTTTCACAGGCCTTGATGACTCCTCTCCAAACGTAGGGTTTATGGTTGTGGCCAAAAAGCTCAATTTTGGTCTCATCGCTCCAAATTACTTTGCACCAGAAGGTTTGAGGCTTGTCTCCGTGCTGTTTGGCGTATTGTAAGCTGGATACTTTGTGGCATTTGCATAGCAATGGCTTTCTTCTGGTGACTCGACCATGCAGTCCATCTTTCTTCAAGTGCCTCTTTATTGTGCATTTTGAAACAGCCACACCACATGTTTTCAGAGAACCCTGAAGTTATTTGTGGGTTTTTCTTTGCATCCCAAACTATTTCCCTAGCAGTTGTGGCTGAAATTGCAGTTGGTCTACCTGACTGTGGTTTGGTTTCAACAGAACCCCTCATTTTCCACTTATTGATTAGAGTTTGCACACTGCTGATTGGCATTCTCAATTCTTTGAATATCTTTGTATATCCCTTTCCTGTTTTATACAGTTCAACTACCTTTTCCCACAGATCCTTTGACAATTCTTTTGCTTTCCCCATGACTCAGAATCCAGAAACGTCAGTGCAGCACTGGATGCAAGATGCAAGGGTCTGTCTGGAGTTCAGAAACTCATTGACCTTTTATTTTATACACACACACACTAATTACAAATAAACAGATCACACGTGAGGATGGTTACCTTTAATAGCCATTCAAACCACTTTGTGTCAACTTGTGTGCATGATATCAGGCCAAAATCACCAGGGTGTGTGAACTTTTCATCAGGGTAATTTGGGTAGAATCTGTTGTCATTATGATATAAAAAGAGTAAACACTCTTGGCTTCAGCCAAACACTAACCATGAGTGAAGAAATGTTTTTGTGTTCTCTTTCATATTCTCTGAAAAATGGCCAAGATATCATAAATTATGCCAGAGTATGTAAACTTATGAGCACAATTGTGTATATATAGTGCGTGTATTTGTTTTAGCTCCAAATTGAGGACAAAGCTTTCATGGAGTAATATGCAAATGGCAGCACAGATAATGGCCTTAATACTGTGACCTCCCTATTCTCTCTTTCTAACCTCAATCAAAAATGAATGATACATGTTTAATATTTTTGCATACATATTTAATGTCTGAAAATGTTTCGGGAAATGGTTTTCTGTGCAGTAGTGACTGGTTATTATGATACTTCTAGCAGACGTGAAAGCTTTGCTTGCTAAGAACAGACATTTTGGTAAAGATTTTAAAGCTATAATGCCAGTGAGATATAAACTAATTACAATTGGTTAGGGATAAATATGGATAATTTGTGTGACCAGCTGAAGGTATGATCACCATGGCATGATCACCAAAGACTCCCACGAGAAGGTATACATTTTTTGTGTGACACTGTCGAGGTCATAAACGATCTAACTGGCAAATAAAAGAAAAAGTCCATAAAAAGAGATATTGATAATGGCAGGTGGCATACATGCATAGTTGAGAAACTGTCATAGGCTGCCAGAGCTAAAGCAAATCTTTCATTTGCCAGTCTTTACAGAAACCACTATCAAATATGAACCATTCAGCTCACTAACAATGTACTGGTAAGTAATCAGTGACCCAAAAAACCTTAATGGCCACTGTTGGGTGCTGCCATCTTGGCTGTCATATAGCACAGATAAGGCAAAGGGCTGAAGGTGAGTGAATGCTTAACTAATTATTTTTAAAAAGTAAAAAATTGCATATCAGTAACAATGATGTTTTGTCTGCTTGAGCTGCATATTTTGGAGCAAGCAGGAGTGGCTTTGAAAAGCTGACTAGGCAGCATAGGAAGGAACCATTGGGTGTGCATTCTTGGGGAATGGAAATATTCACTCTAAGTAGGTATGAGCAGATGTACTGAGACACAGCTATAATAATGTAGATCAATTGTCTGCTCATGGGATGTAAACATGTTTCAGTAGTTAGTAGGGGTTTGCCCACAGTATCAACAATGGATTAAGTTGCCCAGCGCAGTCTCAACATGCCAAAATGCGTGTGTTATGCTCTCGCTAACACTTGCACTTTGGTATGAATTAGCCCCTAGTTAACCTTACTAATAGATATTCGTTCTTATTGTTAGGCTTTATACAATTTGCCAAAGTTGCAAGTTGATGAATTTCAATGATGATGTATTGATAAATAGATTGGTGCAGCGCTAAAAAATATAACCCTAAGAACATTAAAGTCCAAATGTCCATATGATAAAGACTGTGATCCTGTGAGATCGAGCGATCCAAAGATGGAAAGGAAAGGAGACCACCACCATCACCGCACACACGCCTCTTACTCTTTAAAGTGGACCCTCATCACAAAGGCCACTTCAGCATATAACAACAGAGGCAAAGGTATTCTGGTCGAGATACTCCTCATCAATAAAAAGATGTTCCTTATATATCGCCTCCTCTCAATAGGTCACTCTCATGCATACATCATATAAAGATAAAAAGAGACATCTCATAGCGCAATATGTATAAGAAACGTTTATTCAAGTTGTTAGTATTGCACTTACATGATCCAGTTAAAATTGCACCTGTGTACAATATAGGAAGCAATCCACGCTTCCTTCCAAGAAGATGGCCGCCACATCCTGGTAGTCTGTCTTGTCCTATGCACCAGACTCCTCCCCAGGATTAACAGATTGCAGTCCCTGCATCCCCATGGGATGAATAGGGATTATCATCTTCACCTTTTTCTATGAATGAGCTAATAGTAATTGAGTGTTATGCTTCCCTTGTAGGTATTAACGATCTAGAAAAATGATACCAGTAGATTGAAGAGTTCTGAAAAGGATTTAATGTATCTAAGTGAACGGAAGAAACCCTATTTTTCTACATACTGTACTGTAACTTAGTTAGGTTTAAGAATTGCATGTAGCCTCTTGTATATTGTCTCTTGTGGATTTTTTTTTTGATATAGGATGTTAGGATATAGTTAACTAATGATAATGGTGGAATAGGGGTTAATGTGAGGAGCAGGTTGGTGATGTGGGATACACCTGTGTGGTTACACCCTTGGTGTGTTATACATGTTTGAAGTGTTTGGTTTAGAGACACACACAGTGTGATGAAGAACAGTCTTTGTTTGAAACTGTGCAGTTGCTGATATGTATGTTTATACATGAAGAGAATTATCCATTAAAAATATATTGCATCCGGCGAACGTGTCACAACTTTTTGTTCTATTGATATTGGTGGAGGATTGGGAGCCCACCGTGACACAGCTCCAGGAAATCATTTGGAATCAACAGGGGTGACTCACTCAATAGAACATATATACTGTATATATACACAGCCAGGTCAATAAATATATGGACATCGACACAATTCTAATCTTTTTGGCTCTATACACCACCACAATGGATTTGAAATGAAACAAACACGATGTGCTTTAACTGCAGACTTTCAGCTTTAATTTGAGGGTATTTACATCCAAATCAGATGAACAGTGTAGGAATTACAACGGTTTGTATATGTGCCTCCCACTTTTTAAGGGACCAAAAGTAATGGGACAATTGGCAGCTCAGCTGTTCCATGGCCAGGTGTGTGTTATTCCCTTATTATACCATTTACAAGGAGCAGATAAAAGGTCCAGAGTTCATTTCAAGTGTGCTATTTGCATTTGGAATCTGTTGCTGTCAACTCTCAATATTAGATCCAAAGAGCTGTCACTATAAGTGAAGCAAGCCATCATTAGGCTGAAAAAACAAAACAAACCCATCAGAGAGATAGCAAAAACATTAGGTGTGGCCAAATCAACTGTTTGGAACATCCTTAAAAAGAAAGAACGCACCAGTGAGCTCAGCAACACCAAAAGACCCGGAAGACCACGGAAAATAACTGTGATGGATGAATTCTTTCCCTGGTGAAGAAAACACCCTTCACAACAGTTGGCCAGATCAAGAACACTCTCCAGGAGGTAGGTGTATGTGTGTCAAAGTCAACAATCAAGAGAAGACTTCACCAGAGTGAATACAGAGGGTTCACCACAAGATTAGAGTTTGCCAAACAACATCTAAAAAAGCCTTCAGTTCTGGAACAACATCCTATGGACAGATGAGACCAAGATCAACTTGTACCAGAGTGATGGGAAGAGAAGAGTATGGAGAAGGAAAGGAATTGCTAATGATCCAAAGCATACCACCTCATCAGTGAAGCATGATGGCGATAGTGTCATGGCATGGGCATGTATGGCTGCCAATGGAACTGATTCTCTTGTATTTATTGATGATTAGAGTTGATTGAACCTCTGAAAGTTCGGGTTCTGCTGGCTAATGATCCAAAGCATACCATCTCATCAGTGAAGCATGATGGCGATAGTGTCATGGCATGGGCATGTATGGCTGCCAATGGAACTGATTCTCTTGTATTTATTGATGATTAGAGTTGATTGAACCTCTGTAAGTTCGGGTTCTGCTGGTTCAGCCGAACTTTGGGACAAAGTCCGGGTTCGGGTCCGGACAGGACCCAAACTTTGACACGGACCCGGAACCCCATTGAAATCAATGGGGACCCGAACTTTTAGACACAAAAATGGCTGTAAGAAAGTCCTGGAAAGTCCTAGAGGTCTGCAAAAGGAAGGAAAATGGGGGTAAGGGTCAGACAAGTGCCCTACAAAGAAATGGGGATAGGGAAATAACTTACAATAATTAAAAAAAAAAAATCAAAAATGGAGGTGGATGTGGACTATCTTCAAACTGTGTGAGAAAAGTATACATTTTCTCCCGGGTAATGTATACTTTTCACACACAGTTTTAAGATGATTGTAGAATGTACAATCATCTTCAAACTGTGTGAGAAAAGTATAAATTAGCCGGGAGAAGCCATATCACTGTTCTAAGAACAGTGATATGGCTTCTCCCGGCTAATTTATACTTTTCACACACGGTTTGCAGATGTTCTAGGAACAGTGATATGGCTTCTCCCGGCTAATGTATACTTTTCACAAACAGTTTTAAGATGATTGTAGAATCTACAATCATCTTCAAACTGTGTGAGGAAAGTATAAATTAGCCGGCAGAAGCCATATCACTGTTCTTAGAACAGTGATATGGCTTCTCCCTTATAATTTATACTTTTCACACACAGTTTGCAGATGTTCTAAGAACAGTGATATGGCTTTTCCCGGCTAATGTATACTTTTCTTACACAGTTTTAAGATGATTGTAGAATCTACAATCATCTTAAAACTGTGTGATAAAAGTATAAATTAGCCAAGAGAAGCCATATCACTGTTCTTAGAACAGTGATATGGCTTCTCCCCGTTAATTTATACTTTTCTCACACAGTTTGAAGATAGTCCACATCCACCTCCATTTTTGATTTTTTTATGTGATTTTTTTTTTTAATTATTTTAAGTTATTTCCCTATCCCCATTTCTTTGTATGGCACTTGTCCGACCCTTACCCCCATTTTCCTTCCTTTTGCAGACCTCAAGGACTTTCCAGGACTTCTTTACAGCAATTTTCAAAACTTTTATTAAATTACCAGAACCCCAAACCCAAACCAGACTTTTTTTGAAAAGTCCGGGTTCGGGTCCGGGTCCCGGACACCCAAAAGTTCGGTACAGACCCGAACTTTACAGTTCGGGTTCGCTCAACTCTATTGATGATGTGACTGCTGACAAAAGCAGCAGGATGAATTCTGAAGTGTTTCTGGCAATATTATCTGCTCATATTCAGCCAAATGCTTCAGAACTCATTGGACGGCGCTTCACAGTGCAGATGGACAATGACCCGGAGCATACTGCGAAAGCAACCAAAGAGTTTTTTAAGGGAAAGAAGTGGAATGTTATGCAATGGCCAAGTCAATCACCTGACCTGAATCCGATTGAGCATGCATTTCACTTGCTGAAGACAAAACTGAAGGGAAAATGCCCCAAGAACAAGCAGGAACTGAAGACAGTTGCAGTAGAGGCCTGGCAGAGCATCACCAGGGATGAAACCCAGCATCTGGTGATGTCTATGCGTTCCAGACTTCAGGCTGTAATTGACTGTAAAGGATTTGCAACCAAGTATTAAAAAGTGAAAGTTTGATTTATGATTGTTAATCTGTCCCATTACTTTTGGTCCCTTAAAAAGTGGGAGGCACATATACAAACTGTTGTAATTCCTACACCGTTCACCGGATTTGTATGTAAATACCCTCAAATTAAAGCTGAAAGTCTGCAGTTAAAGCACATCCTGTTTGTTTCATTTCAAATCCATTGTGGTGGTGTATAGAGCCAAAAAGATTAGAACTGTGTTGATGTCCCAATATTTATGAACCTGATTGTGTATATATATATATATATATATATATATATATATATATATATATATACAGTATATATATACAGACAGGGCACACAGTACTCCAGAAAAAGAAAGCTCTGAAGAAGAAGGCCAGTCCTTTGAAACATGTCAGCCTGAGGGGTCTCATCCAGGGCCCCCCACTCCCAGGTTCAGTGATTCGAGCAACCGATGAGAGATAACCTCACATGTGGCCTGATGAACGTGTTTCTAACTTATGTTTATGAGTAGACATCTTTATAATTTTATGCATATCTTTTAATAAATATGTTGGATACACTAGGCCAGTGTGCACTCTTTTCTTTTTCTATCCTCACAGCACTGTCAGGGTGACCAAATTCCTAGAGGGCAGCAGGGTATCTATGAGATTACCCAGGATTTGACCAGGCACTTGTGACACTACACAATCAGCTGACTCTAGCGCAGGAGTGTGTTGTTTTTTTCTACACAGTATTCCAGTACTGAGTAGTGCACACATGGCATTATATAAGCATTGGTCGGTCCAGGAAAAAAGACCACCATTGCTGAGAAAAAAGAAAAAGGACCTGTAATATCCTTGCAATGGCAAGAATGCTGTGGTGAAATAGGTAAAGTAGAAGATCACGATAAAACTAAAATCTGTAAATATACTGGCATCCACAATTTAAGACTAACCTATCTAGCCTTGTAAAGAAGAAATAGCTATACATACCTTTTCTGAATTTGCTCCAGTCCGGTCTCCAGCGTTGGAAGCTCTGTGCAGAAGACAGCCGACAATGGTTGTGAAGTGTCTGGGAAATGACATCACCCATTGAGTTACTATGGGGCTTCCGATGTCCTCTGCACCCACCTACACAGAGAAGCCGCTGCTGACAGGTCAGTGTGGCACTGGGCTGGAGCAGCTTCAGAAAATGTATGTATAATGATTTCTTCTTTACAGGGCTAGACAGGTTAGTCTTAGATTGTGGATGCCAGTAGATTTACAGATTTTAGCTTTAGGGTGAACTTCTACTTTAAGTATTCTTTTTTTATTTTTATAGCATTTTTTTAGCACCTAGAGCTGGAGTTCTGCCCTAAACAAAACACATATTAGTTATGATACATGCCAGTTTTGCCCTTATTTAGAAGCTCTCAACGTTTTTTTTTTTTTTTTTATTGGGGGGGGGGGGGGGT
>BLSH010024769.1:4094747-4112344 GCA_018402905.1 Glandirana rugosa | reverse complement strand
GGGGGCAGATTTCTATTTCTTTATACGTTATGTAGTAAATACAAAAATGTGTCTTTGACTTCTGTAAGCAAAAAAGAGGAAAAAAAGCTTAGCAGCAAATACAAGTGCATATTTTTGTTCACAATATCTCCTGATATATAAGCATCAGTGTGTGTGAGACGCAAAAAGACTTATTAATCCGGTGCCTGTTCTTTTTTATACATACAGAATGCTAGGCTATTTGCTTTGCAGAGATATTTGGTGACAATTGATATTTACAAGAAGAAACAAGGAATAGCCTAGTGTTGCAGACAAAAGGCAAAATAGGCAATCTAATGCTGTAAATCAAATTCTTTGCAAGCAAGACCATGTCTCTGATAAGGAATTTCATGGCTATGATTTATCTGTGCTCGGTGAGGAGAAGCAGGCATTCTTTTCATATACACTACAGACCATGCATATTTAGCTTTATATACCTCTTCATTTTGCCTCTGCTGAAAGTTCATTCTGTTCACTCACCTGTGTTGTACTCTGATTCTTTTTTTTTGTAAAAGATAATATTAAAGATCATATCTATAAAATAGTTGATTTACTAAAACAGGCATTTCTATAATGTCTTCTTGTGTTCATTTGAGTAAGATAGGTATTCATAGGCAAGGTTTAGGAGCAAGAATTAGGTTTGTAGTTAGCCAAAACAATATGGTACTTTGAAAGTGTTATGTTTAGGCCATGTATGCCTTGCTCTTACTACTGCCAATAAAAATCTTTAAAGTTTGCCCTATGCATTAGAACAGGGGTCTCCAAACGTTTCATTACAAGGGCTACATTGTATACTTTAGAACAAAAAATCCGTTTTATAAATGAATGAATCAAATTTAAATTAATTAAAATGTTTTATTGGGAGGTTATATGAATATATTGGGGGTGTGACATGACCTTTGGATGAGCTTAATTTACTTTTGATATTGATTATATTGTGCTTTGATTTTATCTTATATTTTAATTAATGTTGGTGATGTTGGGTTCTCTGTTCTGCCATGACTCTCAAAGCTGCTCAGCTCAGTCCCCTGTGACACACACTGATCATAGGTAGAAAGCCAATCACACCTGTGTAACTTAAGCATTAGTATGCTAAACTCTATAACACTACACAGGAATTAGGCCAAGGGGCTGCTGGTTGATTAGATGAATGTATTGAAGAAATGTGGTTAAAAAATGTGCAAGTTATTCAGCAGGTAAATAAACAGATTTATAGATACTGTACTAGGTAAATAAACAATGACCTATTAACTGGTAGGATATTTAACCATAGCAATGTTCAACAAAGTTATAAATGGTGCAAGAGGGTTAAAACGTTAGTGTCAACTAATTCAAGTAGTTAAAGGTCCTCTATGTATACAGCCAAAATAGGGGGTGGGTGTATGCTTTCTTGTCTAAGGGATACCCCTGAAGGTTCTGAAAGTACCTGGTGCCTAATTGTTTATGTTGGTTGGCTTACATTGGGGCCCTTCTGTAGATGGAGCACGTGTAGCTGTCCCTTTAAGAGCATGCAGCAGCTGGATAGTGGGCTGCTAAATGAGCAGCTCTGGCATAGGCACTCACTGCAGCAGGTCTCTTAGCAGTGGCTCCAAGGCACAGCAAGTGACCCCTCTGTGACTCAGTCCTCAAGCTTTGGTAGACACAGCAAGCGAATCCACTTTCTGAGTAGGCTTGATGAAGGCGGCACGTCTGTGCAGCTTGGTTTCCTCTCAGCAAACGACCTCTCAGTTTCTAGATTTGCCAGGGAAAAGCAGCCCTGTCTCTCTTTATCTGTGTGCAGGAATGTTGGCGTCTGTAGTTCAGAGTCTATTTGCCTCCATTTGTGTGTATGGTACAGTGCTCTATTAAGAACTACAGTTATCATTGTGCCTGGACAGCAAGTAATCTTCCCACATCTGGTTCCAGCAATTCTGTTCCGTGATTGGCTTAAGTCTGCTGCCAGGAGGAAGGGTGTGAAACAGGAATGGGGGATTTCACACAGGTCCACTCATGTCTCTCTATAGAGCAGCAGCAAGGGGAGAATGTTTCACAAGTATCCAACCCACTCTGTCACTGTACAATCAGGAGAGGAGCGGGGAAGCGGTGGGGCTCACACAGAAGCAATTCAGCCAGCAGTGAGGAGAAGAAACGCAATCTGCATTTCTCTCTATTTAAACACCAGGCTGGTGTGGGGGGCAGGGAAGTGAGCAGAGGAGTCCACACAGAGCCTGCTCTGCAGACCGCAGCCCTGTCACTGTTCACAATGGAGGGGGGTGAGCAAATATATGATAGTTTGTGTACACTAAGTGTCCCCTGGCTGCATATTTGTAATTTTGGTCTAGTGTAAGACTAAGATATGGTACCCCCTTACATCATATGCCCCCTTTTGTTTCATATGTTGTTATGGCACACTATAAGTGTGCATTACAGCTCACTGGAGGTGTGCATTGGGGTGCAATTCATTTTGGAATTGAATGCACCGCAGTACAAAGCTACAGTGCGTTGAGGTAATGAACATTACAATGTGGGTCATGTTATGTGTCATAAAAGCCATGATATGATGTGAACCAATCCTGAGATTTTTAAAGATTTGCAGTTGCAACCACGATAGACTTTTGGAATTATGAGAATCATATACACCATCTATGGCCTTCATTTCTTAAGGAGATCATAGCTGATGGTGAATTTTAGTCCATTCGAGTTTGAAGGATCACACATGGAAGGTATATTCACAGATTGGATAATTGTTTCACCATTAATGAAGTATAATGTTAATTCTGAACTATTAATTTGGCTGGGTATTTTCAAGTAATAGAAGTCTCTGGAATTTGAATTTGTTTATTAGCTTTGGCACACTATATTGATGCTATATCTAATATGTAGTCATTGTCATTACCTTAAAGTGGTATTATACCCAAAAGCAAACATTTATTATATTGCAGCTTACCAATTCTTAGATGTGATGGCTGCATTTGTTTTCTTTTTTTTTTTTAAGGTGTTCTGGTGATTCAGAAAGTAAGTCTGTTGTTTTTAAAAAGAACAAGCTGTCTTCCACATGTATCAGTTTACAGACATGAGACAAACCATTTAACACTGACAGGGGTGCTGACAATGGTCAGATTTTATTTACTCTTGTAAAACATTTATCCCAAAAGAAATAAAAACTGTTTATTGTAACTGATTATAAAACGTGAGATGGAGTTTGGCTTCAATGTGTTAGCATTTCTAACACTCCCCTCCCCCAAGACTGACAATGCTGCTGTCCAAAGGTGCCCCCTGTGCTTCTTCATCCAGAGTGTAGGAACACTAATACAGGAGATGTGTTACTAGCCAGATCATTAGGTGAAAACAGAGGGGAAACCCCAAGGAAAGAGAACAAATGCAGCCACTACATCTAATGACTGCTAAGCTGCAGTATATTACATTTTTGTAGTGTGTCAGTTCTCTGTTGTTAGGAAAATAGAAAGCTGCCAGCATACATTTATCTTAACCAAAACTTTTTTTTCTCTTATGTTCACTAATAGACGCAGCCTTCTCATTGACAAGTCGGGTTTATGCACATCCTACTAGGAGTAGACTAGGCAAAATAGCAAAAGAAGCAAGCTGACCCCTCCCAGGGGATATCTCGAATCCTGTAATCTCCCCAGCACGGCCGACCGATGCGAGCTACCCTTAGCTTTAGCGGGGTCCGCCGCATCGTACCCGTTCCATTCGGGGGGCCAGTGGGTGAACCCCACTTGCGTCCAAGTGACCGGGCTGCGCTCGCGTCCAGGGGCGCTTGGCCTGCAGAATCCCTCTCCATGTGATGGGAGGAAGGTCTGCTACCGGGTGGCTACCCGCTGCGCCCGTCGGATTGGTGAGTTACCCCCCTCTCCCCCCCTCCAGGGGCATGGAGGGGGTGCAGGGTGCTTAGCGTTACTATTGCCGTTCGGTGGAGGGTTCGGGGTTACAGGTTCCCTTTTTGGCTTTCCTGTCCTTCCTTCCCCCTCCGCATTGCACCCCTGTGCCAAGAAGCGACATGCGGCGGATCGCCGCCATTTTGTGGTGGATCGCCGCCATTTTTTGGTCGGCCTTTGGTGACCGCTTGGCGGCCATGTTTGGTGTGCCTGCCTGAAGAAAACGTGCGTGTTGGCACCGTTTCTTCCTCTTTTCCTCTGGATAGTGGTGAGAGCACAGCGGCAGTGACGGCACAAGGCAGGGCGGTCAGCACTCCTACGGGGATGCAGCGCTTGAAGGGCAACAACAGCAAGTATAGCTGGCTCTCCCTGGGGTGGCGGTGGCGGTGGAGGATTTGGAACAGGAAGGGGCCTCGGTGGTCACAGGGACCCCCGTGGAGCTCTCAGATGGTGAACTGGAGCCCTAGGACGGTGAAGAAGACCAGGGGGCCTCGGTGGCGCGTGAACGGGTGCTGGTGGCCTCCCTGATCACCAATATCCGGAGACTGCCTACGTTTGTGGGTCCTTTAAGCCGTCACGGACCCCTAGGGCATATCCTTATGACCAATTTTTTGACCAGCTTGTCTATAAGGAATGGCAGCATCCGCAGAATACCTTCTCATTGCCCAAATGTTTCTCTGTGCGCTATCCCTTTGAGGACAGTTTTTTGCAGAAGTGGGCATCCGCTGCAGTGGACCCTCTGGTGGCTCGCCTGCATAAGGCAACGACCATTCTCTTGGAAGGGTCTCCCTCCTTTAAGGATCCAGCCGATAGGCGGACGGAGGCGGTATCCAAGGCACTGTTCTTGGTGGCAGGGGCGGCCATGAGGCCAGCTCTGGCGTCGGCCATGGTGGCGCAGTCACTTATGGAATGAGCAACTGAATTGCACAATGAGTTGGGCTGCGGGTTTTCACCTGAGGTTTTGCAGCGGGCTGACCATCTGATATAGGGTCTCTGGTACCTGTGTGACGCAGCCTTGGACCTGCTCCCCATGCTGTCAAAGATGTCTGTTTTTGCAGTCATTATCAGACGGGTGCTGTGGTTGCGATGCTGGTCGGGTGACCACGCATCCAAAAAGGGGCCTCACGGACCTTCCCTTTCAGGGTGGTCAGCTTTTCAGGAAACAATTGGATGAAATCATTAAGGATTTCACCGGGGGGAAGAGTACCTTTCTCCCAGAACCCAGGTGGCGGGACTTCCACCGTAAGCAGGGTCCCTCATCATCGAGCCAGAAGCGTTTTTTTTTTGTGCGCCCGGTTCAGCGGGCAAGGGCCCAAGGCCCGGCAAGTCTGCCTCGGGGTCCGGTAAGTGACCCTGGCAGCGCAAGCCAGAAAAGACGGAGGATAAGTCCTCTTCCGCATGATGGGTTGTCCTCGCCCGATTCTCGGGTGGAGGGACGGGTTCTGGGGTTCGTAGACAGGTGGACTGCTCGCATTTCCGACCGGTGGGTGCGGGAAGTGGTGTCTTCCAGGTACAGGATAGAGTTCAGCACTCTACCCCCAGACAGGTTCTTCCCATCGAGCTTGAGACTCCCGCAGGGGCGTCAAGAAGCTCTCTTAGGGGCTGTTCAGACACTGTCTGAACAAGGAGTGATTGTGCCGGTACCTCCGTTGGAAAGGTTTCACGTGTCCAAAAAGGGTGGGGTCAGGCAAGTTCTGGACCTGAAAGAGCTAAATCACTTTGTGAAAGCGTGAAAATTCAGGATGGAATCTGTCCGCGGGACTTCATGGCGTCTCTGGATATCAGGGACGCGTATCTGCATGTTCCCATTTGTCTCCGGCATCAGCGATTCCTGTGCTTTGTGGTAGGAGACCTCATTACCAATTTGTGGCACTTCCTTTCGGTCTGGCCTCGGCTCCTCGGGTCTTCACCAAGCTGTTGCCTCCGGTGCTGGCCCTATTGAGGCAGAGAGTCATTGCTGTGGTGTCATACATTGACGACCTACTCCTGCGAGCGGAATCTGCCTCGGCCCTGGAGGAGAATGTTGCTATCACCGTGGCCTTGTTGAGAGACTTCGGCTGGCTGATCAACCTGCAGAAGACGACGTTGGCCCCATCCTGTCGACTGGAATATCTGGGTTTAATATTGGACTCGGAGCAGGCAAGGGTATTCTTACCTCCGGCCAAGCTACTGACATTACAAGCAGCGGTGCGAACTCTGCTGTCACGCCAGTGGTTCTCCTTACGGTTCTGTATGCGGGTATTGGGGCTCATGGTCTCGGCCTTCGAGGCGATACCTTATGCCCAGAGTCACACTCGGCTCCTGCAGCGAGCGATCCTGTTATGGTGGGACAAGTCTCCGTTGTCCCTGGACCAGCTGATCAGATTGGATCATCAGACCAGTGGGTCATTGACCTGGTGGCTTCGGGTCCCGGCCTTGACGTTGGGGAAGTCGTTTCTCCCCCTGAATTGGTCGATAGTCATGATGGATGCCAGCCTATCGGGCTGGGGGGGGTCCTGGGGCAGCTGTCTGCTCAGGGCCGTTGGTCGGCGCAGGAATCTCGCCTCCCGATAAATGTGCTGGAGCTGAGGGTGATCAGGCTCTGTCTCTTCCACTGGTCGGCAAGGCTGCGCGGCCACCCGGTTTGGCTTCAGTCGGACAATGCCACGGCGGTGGTGTACGTGAACCATCAGGGCGGAACAAGGAGATCGGCAGCAGCTGTGGAAGCGGCTCACATTCTGAGATGGGCAGAACTTTACGTGCCGGCAATCTCCGCCATTTACATTCCGGGCGTAGACAACTGGCAGGCGGACTTTCTCAGTCACCAGACGCTGGATCAGGGAGAATGGTCCCTACATCCAGAGGTGTTCCACCAGATTTGCCACAGGTGGGGCACGCCAGACATGGATCTAATGGCGTCCAGGTTCAATCACAAGGTGCAGACCTTTGTGTGCAGGACAAGGGATCCGTTGGCGGCCGCCACGGACGCACTAGTCGCACCTTGGTCCCGGTACAGGCTTCTGTACGCCTTTCCTCCTCTCAAGCTTCTACCACGGCTCCTGCACAGGATAGAAGCGGAAGGAATCCCGACAATCCTGGTGGCTCCGGATTGGCCTCGGCGCCCTTGGTACGCCGACATGGTGCGGATGGTAACGGATGTTGCCTGGCGGCTCCCGCTTCGCGGAGATCTGCTGTCGCAGGGACCCATCCTGCACCCTGATTTACCCTCGCTGGCTTTGACGGCTTGGCTATTGAGTCCCAGATGCTGAGGGATAGGGGTGTATCTGACTCCGTGATCCTTACCATGCTTAAGACGCGTAAGTGTACTTCGCGCAAGATATATCATCGCACCTGGAAGGCTTATATCGCCTGGTGTGAGGCGGGGGTGGAACCCCCCACTCTTTCACTGTATATCGGGTGCTTGCCTTCTTGCAGCAAGGCCTGGATAATAAATTGGCTTTGAGTACACTCAAGGGTCAGATTTCGGCTCTGGCGATTCTTTTTCAACGTCCTTTAGTGACGCATTCTTTGATACGTACATTTGTACAGGGTGTATGCCATGTGGCTCCTCAGGTACGGTCGCCTTTGGCGCCGTGGGATCTAAATTTAGTGCTTTCTGTACTGCAGAAACCGCCATACGAGAAGATCAAGGATATTCTCTTACAATTGTTGTCACAAAAGGTGAGTGTCTGAGTTGGCGGCTTTGTCATGTAAGTCTCCCTACTTGGTCCTTCATAAGGATAAGGCGGTGCTGTGCCCTTCCCCTTCATTCCTACCGAAGGTGGTTTCCTCTTTTCACATTAATGAGGACATTGTTCTTCCTTCATTGTGCCCACACCCGCCACATCCCAAGGAGATTGCTTTACATCCTTTGGATGTCGTGAGAGCCTTGCGGGTGAATTTGACGGCTATAGCTTCTTTTCGGAAGTCTGATGCATTGTTTGTACTGACAGAAGGGCAGCGAAAGGGTTTGGCAGCTTCGTCGGCTACTGTTTCCCGTTGGATCAGACAGACAGTGACCCATGCATATACAGTTCGGGGCCAAGAACCCCCTTTCCCTGCCACAGCTCATTCCACCAGGGCAGTTAGCACTTCCTGGGCTTTCAGACACCAGGCTTCGGTGTCTCAGGTGTGCAAGGCGGCTACTTGGGCCTCGGTGCACACTTTTGTTAAATTTTACAAAGTTGATGTGTCAGCATCCGCGGATGCTGCTTTTGGCCGCAAAGTTTTACAGGTGGCGGTGTAGGCACGGCTGGCGCCTCCGGAGAGGATTCTGTTGGGTACAGTTGTTATTGTTTACCCACCCCTCTTGAATGACACTGCTTTGGGACATCCCCACTTATCAATGAGAAGGCAGCGTCTGTCAGTGAACGTAAAAGGACTTACCGTAAAATCCTTTTCTCTGAGTTCACTGACAGACGCAGCACCCACCCCTCTGTGTTGCGTTTGCACGGCTTGTTACGAACTGATATGCTAGCAGAGCTGGGGGGTTATATGCTGGAGTGAGGATGGCCCCCTGGGAGGGGTCAGCTTGCTTTTTTTTCTTTTTTGCCTAGTCTACTCCTAGTAGGATGTGCATAAACTCCACTTGTCAATGAGAAGGCTGCGTCTGTCAGTGAACTCAGAGAAAAGGATTTTACGGTAAGTCAAAAAATCCTATTTTTACAGCAGTGAATCAAAAAATCTTATCCGAATGCCCAGTATTATAACCATAATGGTATTGCATCCTTTTCCACTTGCCGTTTCATTTGGTGGGTTTCCCCACCCTGGCTTGCCTGGTTTGGCCACTAGTTGGCTGTGGAGACGTTGTGCAGCTTTGGACCCTGGAGTTGCGCACTTACTGTGCGCCTCTCGGGTCTCCCGGCTGTGCATGGCGTGCTGGCACTTCTGCATCCAAGTGATGCACTTGCCACAGATCCGTCGTGACCGGAAATGATGGCTCCATGTGAATGCGTTGACTGGAAGTAAAGTATATATCCGCGGTGCAAGGTGGGGGAAACCATGGTGGCTCTATTACATGCCACTCTGAATGCCGCAAACGTTTAGTAAGGCTGGCCCTTGTCTGGTGGGCGGTACTTGACTGGGTGGGGTGGACTGCCATTGGTGCAGGATACCGCTCCTCCCTTTCCACTATGCCTTTTTAAGGGGCTCTGGCCAGTGTGTGGTAGACTACTAAACCCTACGCCACTTTTACCATTCAGGAGATCCCTGTGTTTAGTTTCTTAGTAAGCCATTTGTATATATTTTTTTATATGCCATTCTTTGTTGATTTGCGCTTACTAGCTCTGGTACTCATTTGCCCCATTTTGCGTTTTCTTATGTAGGCATCATATAGACACTTTTTGTATAACTTATGGCTATTCTTTGAATTGACATAATGAAACTTGTAAAACCTGTAAATCAGAGCTATGGAAATGTGAAACAAAACAAATAAGTGTACACACTACAAATGCTGTGAAGCAATATGTGCAAAAAAGAAGAAAGACTGGTACTCGTAGTCCATGGCAGTACAATCTCAGTGTAAATCTGGCTCCTTTGCTCCACTCTGCCTGCAGGTCATGACAACATGGGATCCAGGCTGAACACTAGAGTGAACAACCGCCCTGTACCAAGTGCTGCAGAGTGTCCCTTGATAACACAGGCAATCTTAACCAGCTCCTGGCTGTTTTGCTGCAATTGCCACATGACAATCGCAGCAAAATCTCTTAAGAATAATGCCTCCAAATGCATGTCGTGTTTTCTGCTCTGATTTGCAATGGTGGGCAGAATTGCAGCAATTCTGCCGGTAATTCCAATTCTCCAAGTGTGAATGCAGCCTTAGTAAATTTTAAATTTAACTTCAGACAAAATAGTATTAATAATAAAAAAGTACATATATCAGAGCTTTTTTATCAGGAATTTGTATTTCTGTCTATCTCGTTCAGAGATTCACACAACAAATTCCTGTCTGGCAGGGAGAAAATCTGAATTTTCTTTACTGCAATGCAATAGTATTTACAGGTCTCCTCCCCATCACTTCCACCCTGTGACTGAACAGTAAAATGTTAACCAACATTCTGATAAGTTTTTTTTTTTTTTTATCAGTGCACATCTTTTATTTACACTTCTTTTTAAAGTCTGTGTCACTTTAAATGTAACCGTCAATCATTGCACATCTGCCATTCACACACATGTGTTCTGCACCAGAACAGACGTTATTCACAGATTAGATCTGTTCTGCACACATCTGAAAATAGTCTAGAACACCCCACCCAGAACCGGGGAGAAACCACACACACGCTCCCGAAACATCTGGACAGCGTGTCCGAAAACACAGCACAGAGAAGAGCATGCACATGGCCCGCAGCCTGCAGATGCCCCCAGAACAGTGACATCACATCAGTGATATAACATGACTGTTCTGAAAACATCCGCAAACTGCAAACCACACACACGCTCCCCTCCACGTCGCACCCTCAAACACACCACCCAGATGCCCCAAGAGCACCTGCACGGTCTCTCCCCGGCTCCAGGCAAAGTGCTCCATTCCACCTCCAGATGTATGAAGAAAAGATGTAATGTGTGAAGAACATCTTTTCTAAGCAAAGAAAAGATGTTGTGTGTGAATAACAGATGTGCAAGCACTAGCGGCAACAAGAAAAGCGACAGACCAAAAAGAAGTGCTCCTCAGTGAAGAACACTTCTCTTTAGTCCGTCGCCCCTCTCACCGCCGCCAATGCCTGCACATCTTTTTTTTTAAACTTTAATCTTTATTAGGTTTTCTTTTTTCTTGAAAAGGTTAACAAGAATTTTAATGTTACAACTTAAACATGTAGGTCGGTAAGGTGTTGATACAAGAAACATTCTGATAAGTTTATTCACGCTGCTCTCTCCTCCTGTCAGCATGCTGCTTTCACTGTAGCACAACATATTGTCTTCTTGTGTTGCTCCTCCCTTTCCCAATCTGAACTTGAGTGCATTTCAAAAAGTTAATGCCAAGCTAAATTCAAGTACCTATACAGCTTGCATTTCCAAAAATACATTTAAGGATGTGTTAAAGAACAGTGCATTATATTGTGTCTTTTATTGTATATCTGTCTGGGGTTCAACTTTAGCACTTAATTTCTGAATCTGAGCACAGTATATCCTTTTATAATATAGTACAACAAAAAGTAGTCCAATATGTGTATATAATATCATACAAAATTGATAACAGGTTAACACACATACTGCAATTTTTTTTAATTCATATATAAAGCTGCTTATAAAAACAACATACAGGCGCCTGCTGTCTTGTGGGATGTGGGAGAGCGACCCCCCTCGGGAGGTGGCTCCCCCACACCTCACACCCCTTTTCTACCTTTTATATGCTTTGTTGAATACCTATACCCCATTGATTCATGGGCGAGTCGGGGTAAAACTACTCGTTGACGAGTCATCAGCGAGCGGCTATTAAGATGTATGTTGACATGTATTAGCTTATCTTTGTCTAACTGTGTTCCGCATAATTTTCTTATGTATACTATAAATCTCAATAAAAACTATTGGTAAAAAAAAAAAAAAACATGCAGTGCATTGCAATCAGTTTGAACACATCTTTCCTTTGATTGCAAAGCAGAATGAAGTAAAAACAGCACATTCACGACTCAGCTAGATTAATATTACTGGCAACGCTCTGATAATTGAAGGTTCATCTATGTTCAGCTCCCTCATTGCTCATTAGCGTGTTCTCTTGAATGTCAAGAAATACTTTGATTTTGGACCTAGCTTGCTTTTATGTATATGTACAGTTATTTTTAGTTTTAACTTGCAGGTGGGTAGCACAGTGGTTAACCCTTCCGCTTAGCAACCCTAAGGTTGTTGGTTCTAATCCCAACCACAGCACTGCCTGTACAGAGTTTGCATGTTGTCCCTCTTTCTGTGTGGGTTTCCTCCCACACTCCAAAGATATACTGGTAGGTTAGTTAGCTCTAAAATGTGAGGTAGGAACCTTAGATTGTAATGTCCTTGAGAACAGGGTCTCATGTATATACAGTATCTTACAAAAGTGAGTACACCCCTCACATTTTTGTAAATATTTTATTATATCTTTTCATGTGACAACACTGAAGAAATGACACTTTGCTACAATGTAAAGTAGTGAGTGTACCGCTTGTATAACAGTGTAACAGCCATTAATGTCTAAACCCCTGGCAACACGGTGAGTACACCCCTAAGTGAAAATGTCCAAATTGGGCCCAATTAGCCATTTTTCCTCCCCGGTGTCATGTGACTCATTAGTGTTACAAGGTCTCGGGTGTGAATGGGGAGCAGGTGTGTTAAATTTGGTGTTATCGCTCTCACTCTCTCATACTGGTCACTGGAAGTTCAACATGGCAAAGAACTCTCTGAGGATCTGAAAGAAAAAATTGTTGCTCTACATAAAGATGGCCTAGGCTATAAGAATATTGCCAAGACCCTGAAATTGAGCTGCAGCATGGTGACCAAGACCATACAGCCGTTTAACAGGACAGGCTCCACTCAGAACAGGCCTCACCATGGTTGACCAAAGAAGTTGAGTGCATGTACTCAGCGTCATATCCAGAGGTTGCCTTTTGGAAATAGACATATGAGTGCTGCCAGCATTGCTGCAAAGGTTGAAGGGGTGGGGGGTCAGTCTATCAGTGCTCTGACCCGCACACTGTTACAGGTGATAGACGCGCACCGCTGGGGTGCGAATGGCACAGCTGAAGTGCAAAACACACCGCTAAGGTTGCGAAGCGCACCGCTAAGGTTGTGGACCTATAGCTGACTGCTGCTAATGAACTCCAGCTGGTACGGGGAGACCGGCCACTGGAGCACTGACGCTGAAACACAGGGAGCTAGTGCATTGGTTTCCCCAGGGCGCGGAGTCTAGCAGCCAGTAGGTATTCGCCAGGGCTTTTGGTGTTGAGAATGGACTTGGCTACAACTGGATCCAGGTCACGGCTCCCGGGGTCCCCTAGCTCAAGCTCGGCTGGCTACAGGTGGAAGAGAGGAAGCAGCAGTGCAGAAAAAGCAAGGATAGTCAGTGGCCTTAGACAAAGGTCAGGGCCACAAGCAGACAGGGACAGACAGGAGAGCACACCAAGGTTGGGGTATCAAGCAGGCAGGGATAGTCAGAACAAGCCAAAAGTCGGTAAACGGAAATAGACTAAGAGCATACGACAGGAACAACCACACACAAAGCCAAACACATACAACATTGATTTGCAAGGAGACTTTGCAGCACATGGTCTTAAATAGAGTTTCCTTAATTGGAGACTGATGTAGAGTTCACTGAGAGGAGATTGCTTAGCCCACAGGCGGTGACGAGAACGGCCTCTAAGCTGACACAAACAAGAGGTAAGCAAACAGACAGGACATTAATGTTACTATGGGCTCATGACATACACTGCATCAAATTGGGCTGCATGGCTGTCATCCCAGAAGGAAGCCTCTTCTAAAGATGATGCACAAGAAAGTCCACAAACAGTTTTCTGAAGACAAGCAGACTAAGGACATGGATTACTGGAACCATGTCCTGTGGTCTGATGAGACCAAGCTAAAAACGTATTTGGTTCAGATGGTGTCAAGCGTGTGTGGCGGCAACCAGGTGAGGAGTACAAAGGCAAGTGTGTCTTGCCTACAGTCAAGCATGGTGGTGGGAGTGTCATGGTATGGGGCTGCATGAGTGCTGCCAGGGAGCTACCTGAATGCCAACATGTACTGTGACATACTGAAGCAGAGCATGATCCCTTCCCTTCGGAGACTGGGCCACAGGGCAGTATGCCAACATGATAACAACCCCAAACACACCTCGAAGAAGACTACTGCCTTACCAAAGAAGCTTCGGGTAAAGGTAATGGACTGGCCAAGCATGTCTCCAGACCTAAGCCCTATTGAGCATCTGTGGGGCATCAACCAAATGGAAGGTGGAGGAGCACAAGGTGTCTAACATCCACCAGCTCCATGATGTCGTCATGGAGGAGAGGAAGAGGACTTCAGTGGCAACCTGTGAAGCTGTGGTGAACTCCATGCCCAAGAGGGTTAAGGCAGTGCTGGAAAATAATGGTGGCCATGGAAAATATTGACACTTTGGGCCCAATTTGAACATTTTCACTTAGGGATGTACTCACTTTTGTTGCCAGAGGTTTAGACATGAATGGCTGTGTGTTGAATTACTTTGAGGGGACAGCAAATTTACACTGTTATACTAGCTGTACACTCGCTACTTTACATTGTAGAGAAGTGTCATTTCTTCAGTGTTGTCACATAAAAAGATATAATAAAATATTTACAAAAATGTGAGGGGTGTACTAACTTTTGTGAGATTCTGTATGTGCCAGTGTGTGCACAGCAGCTGCACATGAAGGGAAGTCGCAAGATCACCACATGTAAATAAGGGGAAAAAAAGAAACCAAATAAGGTCACTACAAAGCAGAGTTTGTCTGAAGTGGAAGGAGCTTTGGCTGTTGACAACCGAGCAATCGGATCTGTAACGAGAGCAAGTGACCGCTATATTTGGTGGTCCGCAGTGAATGATAAGAGGCAGCATGTGCACACCCGGTTGTGGAGTATTCTTTATGAGATCTCTTTTTCTCTGTTTGGAAATCACAATAATTGGACTCCTCTTATGATGAACTTTCTCTTTCAACATGCTTATTTAATTCTTTAGCGCTGCACCTCTTTAGTATTTTAAGATTTTACTATAGTTTCAGAAAGCTAGGACTTGTTAGTTTTGATTTCAGGAAAAGGGCATTCTGCCTCAGTCAAATTCTTTTTGTGCCACTCTTTACTTATGTATTAAAGGTGACTGCTGAAAAATACACATCAGAAGGGACTGCAGTAATGAGCCAAGGGTATATTAATTTGTCCAACTAAAGAAAATACATAATTACATAGTTTAACAAAAAGCACAGATTTTTTTTCTGTGCCTGTGGGGAGCAAGTTGTTTATACTGGTAGCTCTTGGCACTTGCACCTCTAGGAGAAATGAGCAGAAAGCAAGCAGGTTTATCCTTTGAGTCTTGCCAAGCGTCTAAGTATCACCCTAGTGGGCAAATTCTGACAGATGATAGTGCAAACAAATATCCTTTATTTAGACATGAACAAACTTTATGTCTGAGAGGTGTTCTAATTATTTCATTCTGTGCTTTTAAAGGGTTGAGCGATTTGGCCTACACTGACTATTACATCTCTCTGCAAACCTTGTCATAGGTAGGCATCTGCAACAAAGCAATCTCAAACATTTTCTAAAGACCGTACGCACAGTAACACTCCTTATTTCCAAAGGTTAAAAATAACTCTTTGGAGATTATAGTAATACACTTGAGGAATAGCCATTTTTAATAATGAGCAAGTCAGCTGAAGCTCTAAGAAATATGATCTGAATTATTTAAAAGAAATTCTCTTAACAAAGTTGCCACATTTTTCTGTAGAAAAAAAATACAACAGGCTTTGAATAGATGCCTCATGAATGATAAAGTTAACCCATAGGTAAATTGGCTAGCGAGTGGTTCTAATGCTTAATATGCACCTGTAGTTTTGAAGCAAACGATATGCTACAAAGGAGGAAGGTAAGGCTTTTTAGAGACACAGGTTTACTATGTTTTTTTAGAGGATGATATTAAAACCTCCCCCTTAATGTACCTGTTTGTATTAAAATGTTGTACATACAGTATATTTCCATTGTATGTGGCAGCCGGAAGAAAGTTAGTATCAAAATTGGGTATATGATGTTACTTAATAATGCTCTAACATTGTGATGACATCCGAGTCTGTTATTTATGGCTAAATTAGAGGACAATGTCCTGAACAGCATACAAAAGCCAAATAGATACTATCACTGTATTGATAATATTTTCATCATATGGACAGAAGGTGAAGAAAATAAAAAAACAATGCTACTCATTGATCAACACGTTTTATCATTCAATCAAACTAAAAATGGACTACACAAAAACATATGTCTATTTCCTAGACACCACAGTATACATCAGGGATGACAATCCACACACTTCAATATACAGGAAACCGACTGACAGATGTAACTATCTCCACAGTTCCAGCTTTCACCCCCAACACATCCCAAAACACCAAACGGCCATCATACAGCCAGGCCATCAGATACCACTGAGTATGCTCAGAAGACAGAAATAAACATCTTAGAATACTAGCAAATTAATTCCATATAAAGGGTTACAAGGACAAAACCATCAATACAAGCATAAACATGGTCCTGAAAACCTGAAGAGAAAATCTCCTTCAATATAAAGTGAAAGCAAAGCTAATTACACAGGGTAGTGAAACCCCAGTAGAAAATAATGGGACTTTAATAGTGCTGGTCGGCCCCACCTCTGAAAAATCAAATGATAACATAAATGCTTAAAAATATAATATTTATTATTTCACATTAAAAACCTGCCCACCAATGGGGCTTGTAGAAGTAAACAGACATAATCCACTAAATTCCTCCCATAAGCATAGAGAAAAACATGACCCCTAAAAATGAGTGCTCTCCCTTGAAGTCCAAACAGGCATGTAGACATGAATGGCAAAAATCGGAGGCACAAAGATGGAGGATGTAGGATTCTTTCCCTCAAATCTCCTTCAATATAAAGTGAAAACAACAAATAATTGTGTACCTCTAGTAACCACATATACAGTAATCCAGCACTAGAAGGGATACGAATGATAATCTAAGATTTTCAACCCATCATAACAGAGGATTAAACACTGAAATAAATATTCCAACAACTCCCAATACTGGCTTGCAGGTAACTGCACAACCTCAGACTAGAGTTGAGCGAACCTGAACTGTAAAGTTCGGGTTCGTACTGGACTTTAGGGTGTCCGTGTCCCAAACCCAAACCCAGACATTTGAGAAAAAGTCTGGGTTTCGGGTTCGGGGTTAGAGTATTTTTTCACACCTGTTGAATAGCTGCACGGCAGCCAATCAACAAGCGTTTCATTCATTTGCCCTTAGAAGCCATCAAAGCCATGCCTACTAATGGCATGGCTGTGATTGGCCAGTACATCATGTGACCCAGCCTCTATATAAGCTGGAGTCACGTAGTGCTGCATGTCACATCATCTCATACTAGTGTACTGTGAGGGACAGATTAGCTTTAGAAAATCTGTTAAAAACAGTGATTTATTGGTGGGTGGGTGCAGTTAGACACATTCAATTTTTTTTTTGTGCAAAATATTACATTTGCGGCCAGTGGGGCATTTCTTGCACAAAATTAAAAAGTACGTCTACATTGCTGGTTTAAAAAAAAAAAAATATTCCAAATACTACATTTGCGGCCAGTGGTGCATTTCTTGCACAAAAATAAAAAGTGCATCTACATTGCTGGTTTAAGAAAAAAAATATTCTAAATACTGCATTTGTGGCCAGCAGTACATTTCTTGCACAAAAATAAAAAGTGTGTCTACATTGCTGGTTTAAAAAAAAAAAATTTGAAATACTACATTTGTGGCCAGCGGTGCATTTCTTGCACAAAAATAAAAAGGGCGTCGACATTGCTGGTTTAAAAAAAAAAATTGTGCTACATAGTACATTTGCACCACACGTTCTTTACATGACGACCGGTGTTTACGTCATAAATCTTATAAAAAAAAGAATTTGGTCGTTACATCTACGTGAAAAATAAAAACACGTTCTTTACGTGGTGACCGGCGTTTACATCATAAACCTTATAAAAAAAAAAAAATTTGGTCGTTACATCTGCATGAAAAATTAAAA
>BLSH010024769.1:4071466-4094598 GCA_018402905.1 Glandirana rugosa | reverse complement strand
CATTTGCGTCCAGAATGAGGACAGCATCAAATAAGGGACGTGGTCGTGGTCATGGTGCTGCTGGTGTTGGTGAAGCTCCTTTTGCAAGGAGAGGACGTGGTCGATCTGTGCCAGCTACACGCACAAGTGAAACACCTTCCTTAGGTGCGAGTAGCCGACAGAACCTTCAACGTTATATGGAAGGCCCTAATGCCGCTCAATGAATGGTGAGGCCAGAACAAGTACAGGCGATAGTAGATTGGGTGGCTGACAATGCCTCCAGTTCCTTCACATTGTCTCCCACCAGGTCCCTTGCTGAAAGCTCAGAGTTGGCACGAGAACCCCATGGCCATCTGTCTTTCACCTCAGCCCCTTGTAAATCAGCCAATCAGTCTGAGCCCCTAGTCATGCAGCAGTCTCTTATGCTTTTTGATGACTCTGCTGGTGTGCTTTCCGTGGGCTATCCACATAGCCCTGCCCCAGAAGTGGAAGACATTGAGTGCACCGATGCCCAACCACTACTGTTTCAGGATGAGGACATGGAAACACCACCGCAGCATGTCTGTGATGATAACAAAACACAGGTGCCAACTGCTGTGGCTTTCTACAGTGTACAGACTGACAAGGAGGGCAGTGGTGAAGAGTGGGTGGAAGATGATGTGGAGGATGATTAGGTCCTAGACCCCACATGGAATGAAGGTCATGCGAGTGACATGTGCAGTTTGGAGGAAGAGGTGGTGGTCACACAGAGGCACCAGCACAGCAAAAGAGGAAGCAGGTTGCAAAAGCGGAGCGACCGTCCCCTAGACAGTACGCCTGCTACTACCCACCGCACCCAGGGACCTAACACACCAAAGGCAGCTCAAAGGAGTTCCCCGGCATGGCAGTTCTTCAGACAATGTAGTAGTTTGCACACTGTGCAATGAGAGCCTGAAGCGAGGCATAAATGTTCTAAACCTGAGTACAACCTGCATGACCAGGCATCTACATGGAAAGCATGAGCTGCAGTGGAATAAGTACCTCAAAATCCAAGAAAGGTCTCGGGCTCCTCCTGCTTTTTCTTCTGCTGTTGCCTCGGCCTCTTCCTGCACCTCTACAGTGCCAGTGTTACCTGCCACCCAGCAAACAGACGATGTGACAGCAACACCACCATGTCCGCCACCATCCCCAAGCATTTCCACACCATAGTCCCATGGAAGCTTACAGCTGTCCATCTCTCAAACACTGGAGAGAAAGAGGAAGTAACCCCCTACCCACTCGCGATTCCTGGTCCTGAATGCCAGCATTTCAAAATTCCTGGCCTTTGAAATGCTGTCATTCCATCTGGTGGACACGGATAGTTTTAAAAACCTGATGGTGGTGGCTGTCCCACAGTACGTGGTTCCCAGCCGCCACTACTTTTCCAGACGAGCCATCCCTTCCCTGCACAAACAGTGCACTGCGCAACACCATCTGTGGCAAGGTCCACATAACCACTGATACGTGGACCAGTAAGCACGGGCAGGAACGCTATATCTCGCTAACTGCACACTGGGCAAATGTAGGGACGGGTGGGCCTGAGGCGGATAGCAGTTTGGCGCATGTCCTTCCGCCACGGAGGATTGCAGGGCATTTCTCTTTGCCTACTGATGCCTCCTCCTCCTACTCCACTTCCTCCTCCTCTACCACCTCCTCATCCAGTCAGCGTAACACCTTCACCACCAACTTCAGCACATCCAGGGGGAAATGACAGCAGGCTGTTTTAAAACTGATATGTTTGGGGGATAAACCCCACACTTCGCAGGAGCTGTGGACAGGCATTGAACAACAGACCGATGAGTGGTTGTTTCCACTGAGCCTCAAGCCCGGCCTGGGGGTGTGCGATAATGGGCAAAATCTCTTAGCAGCTCTGGACCTAGCCGGTTTGACGCACATCCCTTGCCTGGCACATGTGCTGAATATGGTGGTGCAGAAATTTCTAAAAAACTACCAGGATATGTCAGAGCTGCTGCAGAAAGTGCGGGCCATCTGTGCATGCTTTCGGCGTTCTCACCCTGCTGATGCTCACCTGTCTGCGCTGCAGCGGAACTCCGGTCTTCCCACTCACCGCCTCCTATGCGACGTGCCCACAAGGTGGAACTTCACCTTGCGAGACAGCAGGCAATAGTGGAGTTTCCAGTGCCGATGACGCTGTTCTCAGCGTTACTATCCCACTTCTATGTCTCCTTGAAAAAACACTTCGGGCAATGATGGAAGAAGATGTGGCACAGGAGGAAGAGGAGGAGGAAGAGGGGTCATTTCCACGGTTATCAGGCCAGTCATTCACAAGTGGCTCGGATGGTGGGTTCCTTCACCAGCATAGGTCAGGTCAAAAATTTTCAAGCCAGGGCACAGTTCTGGAGGATGAGGAGGAGGTGGAGGAGGAAACATGTTCACAGCAGGTTGGCACCCAACGCAGCTCGTGGGCATCACTGGAGCGTGGCCGGGGAGGATACGGAGGACACAGATGATACACCTCCCACAGAGGACAGCTTGTCTTTGCCTCTGGACAGCCTGGCACACATGAGCGACTACATGCTGCAGTGCCTGCGCAATGACAGCCGAGTTGCCCACATTTTAACTTGTGCTGATTACTGGATGGCCACCCTACTGGATCCCCATTACAAGGACAACGTGCCGTCCTTAATTCCCTCACTGGAGTGTGATTGGAAGATGGGCGACTACTAGCACACGCTGGTAGACGCGCAACTGAGGACATTCCCAAATGACACAGGGGGCTCAGTGGAAGCACAAGGCGAAGGCAGAGGAGGAGGAAGAGGTCGCCAATGCAGCTGTGGCACCACCAGCACCTCAGAAGGCAAGGTTAGCATGGCCGAAATGTTGAAAAGCTTTGTCAGCAGCACCAGCAGCTATATGTCTCAATATTTTGGGGGCTACCCCAATTAGAAAAAAAAAACAAACAAATAAAAAACAGTGTTGGCTACCTCCTCCTCCTCCACCACCACTTCCACGGTCACCGCCTCCTCAACCTCCTACTCCACATCCACCTCCTCCTCCATTTTTTATTTTTTTTTTGTGTGATTTTAACTTATTTCCCTATCCACATTTGTTTGCAGGGCACTTGTCCTACTCTTACCCCCATTTTGCTTCCGTTTGCAGCCCTCTAGCCCTTTCCAGGACTTTTTTAGAGCCATTTTAGTGCCCAAAAGTTCGGGTCACCATTGATTTCAATGGAGTTCAGGGTCAAGTTTGGGTCAAGTATGGGGCCGAACTCAAACTTTTTCGCGAAGTTCCGCCGAACCCGTTCCGTTCAACTCTACCTCAGACATAAACGTATTAGCGGGAAACTTCACTCTGCTTATGAAGTCACAAATAAAGGAAACAAGCCCTGCAATGAAGGAAAAATGCTGCAAACTGGGCAGCCAAATCAATCTATCAAAAAGTGTCACACACACACAGAAGTGGTCTTCAATATCAAAGGATCATACTGCTCTACCTTCAGTAATGTTTTGTACCTCATTCAATGCAAGAAATGCCTCAAAGGATCTTATTTTGGGGAAACAGGACAGAAATGATAAACTAGGATGAATTTACAGTACATAGACACACTATCAATGAACTAAAGAAAGATTACTTCTGCACACCAGTGGGACATCATTTCTCACAACCAGACCACAATATTGAAGACATGAATGTTTTGATTCTTAAAGGGAACTTCAAAACTACTCAGGAAAGGAAAACCTTTGAACCAAGAATGCTAATTCTATTTGACACAAACAATAATAGACTGAATGTGGACCTTGATTTTCTAAATCATTATCCAACAGTTTTACACCACCTTCACCTCTGTGACTGTTACTCCCCCTCTCCCTGCCTTATCTCACTCTCACTTACAGTATCTCACAAAAGTGAGTACACCCCTTATATTTTGTAAATATTTAATTATATCTTTTCATGTGACAACACTGAAGAAATGATACTTTGCTACAATGTAAAGTAGTGAGTGTACAGCTTGCATAACAGTGTTAATTTGCTGTCCCCTCCAAATAACTCAACACACAGCCATTAACCGCTTAACAACCGGCCCATAGCCGAATGACGGCTGCAGGGCGGTTGCTTAATTCTGGGAGGGTGTCTATTGACATCCTCCCAGAATCGCGGGTCCCGTGCGCCCCCTGTCCTGTTCAGGGGACCTGGCGGGACACGGATCGCGGTAAAAGGCCAATGGCGGCGGACGTTTACCACGTGATCGCTCCATCCAATGATGGAGCAATCACAATGTAAATACAGCAGGGTTCAGATAGGGTTCATCTCCCTCGTCACCTCACACCGCTGCAGTGTGTGAGGAGAGAGAGTGATTGAAGCAAATGAGTGAGTACCAAAGTGATTTATTGTGCCCAGAAGTGCCCAGCAGTGCCCAACAGTGCCCCACAGTGCCCAACAGTGCCACATTGTTGTTTAATTTGGCAATCTGTGCCACATCTGTGCCATCTGAGCCACTACAGAGTCACATCAGTGCCACCTGTGCCTCTACAGAGCCACATCAGTGCCACCTGTGCCACTACAGTGCCACCAGTGCCACATCAGTGCCCTACACTCCCATCAGTGCCTCTACAGAGCCACATCAGTGCCACTACAGTGTTCATCTGTGCCACTAAAGTGCCCATCAGTGCCACCTGTGCCCATCAGTGCCAACTGTGTCCATCAGTGCTACTACAGTGCTAATCTGTGCCACTACTGTGCCCATCAGTGCTGCCTGTACCCATCGGTGCCCACCTGTGCCCATCGGTGTCTGCCTGTGCCCATCGGTGCCATCTGTGCCCATCAGTGCCACTACAGTGCTCATCGGTGCTATCAGTGCCACTACAGTGTTCATCGGTGCTATCAGTGCCATTATAGTGCTCACCTGTGCCCTGCAATGCCACATGTGCCCATCGGTGCCACCTGTGCCCATCAGTGCCACCTGTGCCCATCAGTGCCACTACAGTGATCATCAGTGCCACTACAGCGATCATCAGTGCCACCCGTGCCCATCAGTGCCACCTGTGCCCATCAGTGGCACCTGTGCCCATAAGTGCCACCTGTGCCCATAAGTGAGTGCTCATCAGTACACACGCATTGCATTAGTGCAACCTCATCAGTGCACATAAGTGCACCCTCATCGTTACCCAGCAGTGCACCCTCATCAGTGCACATACCGCACCCTCACTAGTGCACCCTCATCACTGCACATAAGTGCACCTCATCAGCACCCAGCAGTGCAACCTCATCAGTGCACATAACTGCTCCCTCATTAGTGCACCATCATCAGCACACATCAGTGTACCCTCATCAGCACCCAGCAGTGCAACCTCATCAGTGCACGTTACTGCAACCTCATCAGTGCACATTGCTACACCCTCATCAGCACACATCTGTGTACCCTCATCAGCACCCATCAGTGCATCCATATCTATTTTAGTGCCCCTATCCAACACAGCCACCAGTATGGAAAAAAAATTCTTCACCACAGAGGAGGCATACCGTATCCTTAGCCTGAGCGACGAGAGCATCAGGGAGCTCTCTGAGGCTGAGTCTGAGTCTGGGTCTGGGTCAGATTCCTTTTCTGAATATGACCCCTTTCCAAGTAGTGGGTCTTCTACCGAATCAGGGGATGAAGAGGAAAGTGTGCTCACAAAAAGAAGGCGTTCCGGTGAGGAGGCTACTACAAGTACAGCAGTGCCATCCACCTCCAGAGCAGTGCCATCCACCTCCAGAGCAGTGCCATCCATGAGACCACTGCCAAGCACAAGTGGGGTGTCATCTCAGCCCCAAAGGGCCCATGCTAGCCTTCTCTATGCCCTTCAGAACCCCCTGTGGCTTCCATCCAATTCTGGAGCATTAAATGTCCCCCCTTTCACCGCTCATCCAGGTGTCCAGATGAACACCGATAATTTTGCCCTGATTGATTTTTTTTATTTACTTTTTACAGAGGACTTTCTTTCTTCTATTGTGGCCCAGTGCAATCTTTATGCCCAGCAGTTTATTGAAAGCAACCCAAATTCAAGCTACGCCCGTCCCTTTGAATGGAGAGCAATTACTGTGGAGGAATTCAAAAATTTTTTTAGGCCTGACTTTTAACATGGGACTCTCAAAAAAAAACTATTGGTCCACCAAACCCATCCACCATATGCCAATTTTTTCCTCCACTATGCCAAGGTCCAGATACCTAATGATTCTCCGGTTCCTCCACTACAATGACAATGCTCAGTGCCCTCGCAGAAATGACCCATCTTATGACAAATTATTCAAAATTCACCCCCTTCTAAACTATTTTTCAGAAAAATGTTCCCAGCTATACATCCCCAAGCAAAGCATATGCATTGATGAGTCACTTATTAAATTATCAGGCAGGCTGTCCTTCAAACAGTTTATTCCCAGCAAAAGGGCCTGATATGGGGTTAAGCTGTACAAGCTTTGCGACCGAGTCACAGGCTACATTTATGCCTTCTTGGTTTATGAAGGTAAGGACTCCCAGCTGCATCCCCGTGAATGCCCAGATTACATTGGGACCAGCGGAAAAGTTGTCTGGGAGCTCATTTATCCAATCCATGGGAAGGGTTACCATCTTTACATGGATAAATTCTACACCACCTTGCCTCTCTTCCACAATCTTTACAGAATGAAGACTCCAGCATGTGGTACAGTCAGAACCAACAGAAAGGGGTTCCCGCAAAGGCTTGTCAATGAAAAGCTAAGAAAAGGGGAGGCGGCGTCTTTTCCGGAATGAGGAGCTGTTGGCTGTCAAGTGGAGGGACAGACAAAATGTACACATGCTGTCAACAATTCATGACGACACATATGTGGATATCCCCAGAAGAAATGGCCCAATCCAGAAATCTGCTTGTCTTCACGATTATAATCTGTTCATGGGGGGAGTGGACTTCAATGATCAGTTGATCGAACCATATCTACCCACCAGAAAATCCCGGCATTGGTAGAAAAAAGTATCTATTTATCTTTTCACATTGGCCATGTACAACTCTCATAATATACCAAAAATCTACAGAAAACCCTGTATCCTATTTTTACTACCAAGAAGTCATCACCGCCCTAGTGCACCCTGAAGGCTCACCAGAAAGTATTAGATCTGATGTAGTAAGCAGACTCCAGTAACGACACTTTCCTGAGAAAATCCCCTCCACTGAATCAGGCCGTAGACATGAAAAGAAATGCCGGGTGTGCACCAAAGCAGGATTTAGAAAAGACACCTCATATTTTTGTCACCAATGCCCTTCCCAACCAGGCCTCTGTATAGGTGATCGTTTCCGCCGTTACCATACTTCTCTACATTATTAGTGAAGTATGGTAGACGTAATTGCCATTTACATCCGCACTGCACTGTACATACTGCTGCATCCCTGGAACTGACCCTGGCCTGCTATACGTCAACACTTCTGCCTCACGCTAAAAATACCTCTGCCTGCTTCAGAACTGACCCTGGCCTGTTATACGACCACGCTTCTGCCTAACGAAGAACTGTACCTACCTCTGCCAGCACTGGTACTGACCCTGGCCTGTTATACGACCACGCTTCTGCCTAACGCTGAACTGTACCTACCTCTGCCTGCTCTGGAACTGACCCTGGACTGTTTGACCACGTTTTTTGCTTGCCTCTTGGACTGATCTTTTACCCTGGAGTAGTGGGGTTCATAACACAGGGGTCTCACATATGTGAGGGGCTCCAGAATTTGTTTTTCTTGATGAAGAAAACTGTTTTTGTTTTCTCATTCCCAGATTAGGGTCTGGAGACTCGGAGGCTTCATAGCGCTTTGGGTGGGAGAAGACTCTACCCCATCCCCATTCTTTCCTTGCCTGCTACTGTAATATGGACCATGTTTCTGCCTACTACCAGGACCAATATTTTGGCACTGCTGGCATTATCTCTACCTGGACTGTATATGGACCCTGCCTGTACTGACTATGGACAATATTCCTGCCTGCTGCCTGGACAATTCTGTTCACTGTCGCTGACCACGTCCCTGCCTGCTGCCTAGATCTACCAGAGAAGCCTCTACCCCGGTCCCCATTCTTTCCTGGCATTTTACCTGTACTATGGACAATGTTTCTGCCTACTACCAGGACCAATATTTTGCTGGCAATATCTCTACCTGCACTGACCCTGAACTGCATATGGACAGTATCCCTGCATGTACTGACTATGAACAATATTCCTGCCTGCTGCCTGGACAATTCCGTTTGCTGTCGCTGACCATGTCCCTGCCTGATGCCTGGATCAGTGCTCTCCTCCTGTGGTCAACTGCACTACTAAGATCACAGGTAATCTTTTCTTTACCCTTTTGCTCATCAGAATGTATTTTGGGGTGTAATTCTTGGGATGTACATGCTATGTGTTAGAAATCTGAAGGGTCTTCAAAAAGATGTGATAGGTTGTCAGGAAATGAGATGCGTATGTAATGTATGGATGGTGCTCCTTGTATATTGGGCCTCTGTATGTGGCCAGGCTGTGGAAAAGTCTCACACATGTGGTATTGCCATATTCAGGAGGAGTAGCAGAATGTATCTGGGGTGTCATTTTTGTCATTTTATGTACATGCTGTGTGTTGGAAATATCTTAGAAATGGACAGCTTTGTGTAAAAAAAAGGGTTTTCATTTTTTTTTCCACATTTTCCAAAAACTTCTGGAAAAAAATGAACCATTCAAAAGACACATTATGCCTCATAGATTATTTGTTGGGGTGTTTGCTTTCAAAAATTGGGTAATTGTGTGGGCTTTTCCATTGTCCTGGTGCTCCAGGGCCTTCAAAAATGTAATAGGTGGTTGAGAAATTAGATGTGTAATTTATGCTCCTAGAACGCCTGAAGGGGCTACTTCGATGTCAGGCCTCTGTATGTGGCCAGGTTGTGTAAAAGTCTCACACATGTGGTATTGCCATACTCAGGAGGAGTAGCAGAATGTATTTTGGGGTGCCATTTTTGCTATGTACATGATATTTGTTGTAAATATCTTAGAAATGGAAAACTTTGTGTAAAAAAAAAATGCGTTTTCATTTATTTTCCACATTTTCCAAAAACTGCCGGAAAAAAATGAACCATTCAAAAGACTCATTATGCCTCATAGATTATTCGTTGAGGTGTTTGCTTTCCAAAATGGGATCATTTTGTGGGCGTTTCCATTGTCCTGGTGCTCCAGGGCCTTCAAAAGTGTAATAGGTGGTTGAGAAATGAGATGTGTAATTTACGCTCCTAGAATGCCTGAAGGTGCTACTTCAATATCAGGCCTCTGTGTGTGGGCAGGCTGTGTAAAAGTATCACACATGTAGCATCACCATACTCAGGAGGAGTGGAAGAATGTAATTTGGGGTGTAACGTATGGCATGCACATGCCATGTGAGAGAAATAACCTGGAAATATGACAATTTTGTGAAAAAAAAATCTTCATTTTGCAAAGAATTGTGGGAAAAAATGACAACTTCAAAAAACTAACCATGCCTCTTACTAAATACCTTGGAATGTCTACTTTCCAAAAAGGGGTTATTTGGGGGGTATTTGTATTTTCCTGGCTTGTTAGTGTCTCAAGAAATGAGATAGGCCTTCAATATATCAGGTGTGATCAAGTGTGATCAATTTTTAGTGATTGGCACGATAGCTTGTAGACTCTATAACTTACACAAGGACCAAGTAATATCCATTAATTTGGGTTATTTTTATCTAAGATATGTAGCAGTATAAATTTCTGGAGAAAAATTACTAATTTGCAAAATTGTATTGCAGAAATAAAGAAAATGTGTTTTTTTTCACAAAATTTTCGGTCTTTTTCATTTATAGCGCAAAAAATAAAAAACAATTGTTGATGAAATACCACCAAAAGAAAGCTCTATTTGTGTGAAAAAAAAGGACGCACATTTCATATGGGTAGAGTGTTGCATGACTGAGTAACTGTCATTCAAAATGTGAGAGCACTGAAAGCTGAAAATTGGTCTGGTTGCCCAGTGGTCAAGTGGTTAATGTCTTAACCGCTGACAACAAAAGTGAATAAACCCCTAAGTGAAAAAGTCCAAATTGGGCCAAAGTGTCAATATCTTGTGTGGCCACCATTATTTTCCAGCACTGCCTTAACCCTCTTAGGCATGGAGCTCACCAGAGTTTCACAGGTTGCCACTGGAGTCCTCTTCCACTCCATGGCCACATCATGGAGCTGGTGGATGTTAGAGACCTTGCACTCCTCCACCTTCCATTTGAGGATGCCCACAGATGCTCAATAGGGTTTAAGTCTGGAGACATGCTTGGCCAGTCCATCACCTTTACCCTCAGCTTCTTTAGCAAGGCAGTGGTCTTCTTGGAGTTTTTGTGATCGTTATCATGTTAGTATACTGCCCTGCCAAACAGTTTCCAAAGGGAGGGGACCATGCTTTGCTTTAGTATGTCACAGTACAGGTTGGCATTCATGGTTCCTTCAATGAACTGTAGGTCCCCAGTGCTGGCAGCATTCATGCAGCCCCAGACCATGACACTCCCACCACCATGCTTGACTGTAAGCAAGACACACTTGTCTTTGTACTCCTCACCTGGTTGCCGCCACACACGCTTGACACCATCTGAACCAAATAATTTTATCTTGGTCTCATCAGACCACAGGACATGGTTCCAGGAATCCATGTCCTTAGTCTGTTTGTCTTCAGCAAACTGTTTTCAGGCTTTCTTGTGCATCATCTTTAGAACAGGCTTCCTTCTGGGACAACAGTCATGCAGACCAATTTAATGCCGTGTGCGGCATATGGTCTGAGCACTGACAGGCTGACCCCCCACCCCTTCAACCTCTGAAACAATGCTGGCAGCACTCATACATCTGGATGGGAAGGTGTTAACATTCTGCTACAACTTTGTGTATTAGTACTGCTTGGACCTTGAAGAAAGGGACACATCCTAAAAGGTTGTCCTGAAAATGTGGATATTAGTGCAAATAAAAAAAGTATCATGGCCTGTACAATTGTTCTTTTTGTAAGTGCACTAATACAGCTACAATCACCTCAAGCATGTTTGCCAGTCTAATTTGCCATTGCTGCTATTGCTACACTACAAGGTACATAGGCTGACAGTGGCCTTAAATAAGGCACTTTCACATGCTGGAAACACTTCCTACCTGCAGGACAAGTGTAAGACAAGTGCATTTCCTCCATTTTAATTTAGCATTATGCTTACTACATAATTATAGGTGCTCCTTAATTTATAGCTGCTCTTATGTGTTTTACATGTCCCTACAATCGCTGAATAAAGATGATACATAGATGCCATTTTATTTAAAAGAAATGTAAACCCAACAGGCTATGGTGAGGTGGATCAAAATAAACCAAAAGCCCCTCTACTAAATAGCAATGAAACAATTTCATGCTGCAAAGAGCAGGAAGAGGGCAGGCACTGCTGTTGAGCTGAGCTGAGTGCTGCATCGCCTGGCTTTGAAGCATCGGTCAGCATTGTCTGTGAGGAAAACATGGACACTATTTAATTATGATGAGCCAAACTGCCCTAGGTTCAGTTCGCGCAGAGTTCATCAAACTTCAAAGAAGTTCAAATGCCAAACTTGAACCCCATTGAAATCAATGGGAGCTGAAACTGCCAAACTAAATTTATAGGCTGTAAAAATTTATAAGATGTAAAATAACATGGGGGATGGTACTGCCCTGGTGAACATGCACCAATGAAAAAAAATATATATTTGGTCAAGAGCAGAGATTTTTTGGGCATTACTATTTACTAAGGATAATGTAGAGTAGTCTCTAAGGAAATCCATATCAGACCCTTTGTGTCAGGTACTGATTTTGAGGGAGATGCCACACAAAGAAACAAACAAAACATGTATGGATTCCCCCTAAAAATCCATACTAGACCCTTAATATCAGCATGCAGTATGGCTGACCAGGAAAGTGTGGAGGGGAGCAAGCATGTGTCTTCCTTCCTCCTCAACCATATCAGGCCTCATTTCCTCAACATGTAGGGGGTGCCTTGCCCAGTGGGGTGCCATGTTGGTGAGGACAAGGGCCTATTCTCAAAAACCCTGACTAGTGGTTATGAGGGTCTGCAGGTGGCCCCAATGCAATCTGGAAAAAAAAAAGTTGTAGCCTTAGAAAAAAAGTTATCCAAACATTTGACAAGTCCTTTTTATTAAGAAAAAAAACAGTATCTATAAAAAAAAGTCCCTCATTGTAAATCCATCATCAATCATGATACCCAGCACCTGTCAGCTTGCTGAAAAAAGAAACAGATGACCCACCACATGCAATTGGCCCAGATGGTATACACAGCTGAATGACAGCTCACTGAGCTGTTATCAGCTATATAAAGGAAGGGGATAGTGGTAGCCATATTTAGGCAATGATTAAATGCTCCATTCCCATTGCTTTCATGGCTAGTGATACCCAGCTAGGTAAGTAAATAAGCTGCCTGAGGTCAGTGTTTGATTTAGCTATTACCAAAAGCTTCCAGAAGGGACTGCTGCCCCACTGCTTCTGGCTGGTTCCATTTGCAGTATATTGAATATGAAGCATCTGCTCTTGCCTGTACAAGAGGTATTGCAACCTGAAACTTTACTTACTTTTGAAAATTTGTAGCACATATTTATATACTTAATGAGCACACTAAGCCAATACTGCAGCTTGCTAATTCATAGTTGTGGCGGCTGCACTGCATTTGTTTTCTGTTTTTTATGCTTTCCATCTTTTATTTTCACTTGGTGATCTGAGCATTAAATCTGCTGTTTTACAACAGAACAAGCCATTCGCCACTAACAGGGGTGCATACAATGATCAGATTTTACACATTTATGTAAACTGTTTATCCCAAAAGGAAAAAAAAATGTTGCTGTCACTGCATAACTGCCTAAAAAGTGTTATCTTGAGTTTGGCTTCAATTTGTTAGTGCATCTAAATCTGCTAGTCTAACACTACCCCTCCCCCAGACTGACAATGCTGCTGTACCAAAGGCATCTCTGTCTCTTCTCAATCTAGACTGTAGACACTCAAACACAGGAGGTGTGTTACTAAGCATGTGTAAGCTGTGATATATTACATTTTTGGTTTTGGATTTAATACCGTTTTAAGGAAACTGTGTACAGTAAGGCATGATGCCAAACACACCAGAAAATAGTTTGGGGTTTATACAGTATATACATGGCACTTTGCCATGTTTCTAATGTTTCTGATATATTGCAGTTTTTACATTTAAGAAAAATAAATTGTACTATTACTCTGCAATGTATACCTAACATTGATCTTGGCGGTTGGTTAATAAAGAATGGTGAAAAGAAAAATCTCTACAAGACTAAAAGAATTTGCCTATAACAGCCAATCACATTTCCTCTTTGATGCTGCGTATCAGAAGAGCAAGGCATCTGATTGGTCATTTTTTCTCTGGTTCCTTTTCTTCACAGAATTAGCATTATCTGAGGAAAAGAATAATGTAATGCTACAATAACTCTGCATAGCTAGCAAACTGATGATATTTTGAGCTAATCATCATTGTGATTGATCTTTAGAAGCATCAAAGGAAGCTTGGGGATACACGTATATTTATTTACGTGTTTTCAGGTACTTATATAGTGCGGTCAATTTACACAGCACTTTACATATACATTGCACATTCACATCAGTCCCTACCCTCAAGGAGCTTACAATCTAAGGTCCCTAACTCAAATTCATACATACGCATACTAGGGCCAATTTAGACAGGATCAAATTAACCTACCAGCATGTCTTTGGAGTGTGGGAGGAAACCGGAGTAACCGGAAGAAACCCACGCATGGAACAGGGAGAACATGCAAACTCCAGGCAGGTAGTTTCATGGTTGGGATTTGAACCAGCGACCCTTTTGCTATCCACTACACCTCTGTGCTTCAAACCACTGTTTAGCAATAACTTTTTTACATGTTTTAGTAGAGGCCATAACCAGAGGAAAAAAGAGGAACTGGTCAAGCATATTGGTGATCAATATGTGCTCTGTCTGGCTTGTAGAACACACCCTGCTTTACACTACATAAAAATAGCATCTTAATTGCAGGTTTATTAATCATAAAAGTAGGTTAAATCCATTTTCCGTTTACTATTTTAATGTAAGCTATGCAGTATTTTAGTTGCTTTGTTGGCACAGTTTAAAAATTATTTTGGTCTTTCTAGAGACTTATATTTTTGTCTCCCACATCCCTCTATTTAAAGCTGGATTATCTATTGTACTTTGAATATCTCGCCTTCTTTCTGAGTTCCGGCTCACGTTGTTCTCACTCAAGCCAAGTTTGACAAAGAAGCTGAATTTAAGTGTATAAATCCCAATACGGAAGATTTGTTACTCTTGATGCTAACGCAAAAAGACAGAATATTACTTACATGGTAATAATGCAGCCCAGTCTTGCTTCTAGGCTGTTCTTGATAGATAGCAGTGTGCTTTTGCATGCATTTTACAATACATAGTGGCCTGTTTATATGGGACAAAAATGTAAATGTTTGTTTGCCTTCATATTTTTTCTGTTTGTGGTTTTTATTCTGGGCCATATTGAACTGGTAGGTTGTCTTTCTAGCATCAAATCCTTGGGCTCTGGTGGATGAGAAATGTCTTTCATTGTTACAGTTGTGCTAGTGCTATAGGACATCCCTCTTGCAGTGCCCACTTTATGGTGATGGTCATGTGGGCTAGTATTAAAATATCCAGCGGTTGTATGATCCCCATCACTTTTGGTATAGGTTACCAGCCTTCGTGTCTTCATGTCTATAGGTTACCAGTTACCAGCCTTCATGTCTATAGCTTACCAATTATCAGCCTTCACGTCTGACTGGTATTGTTTTGTAAGGAAAGGTAAGAATGTGGGCAGAGATTTTTCAACTTCTGCTGAAGTCTCACCAGCCAATCCTTCCTGACATCCAACCTTTACCTTTTGTAAACATCATCTCAGAAAATAAAAATATCTCTATCTGTGAGCTTTTAATCCCTGTTGAACACCTCTGCTCTTAAAGTGGTTGTCTACTCATCGTTTTGAAAGTGTCAAAAAAGAGTTAATATTCCCGGCATGCCGGAAATGCTAGCTGTCTCCTTGATTGTGCTCGCAACCAAACTAGCAAACCATCCAATGGGTGGTGTCATAATGGATCACATGTGCAGCATCATGGCAGTTGCAGATTAAACAGAGGCTAAGATGTTAGCTTCCTTACCTGAAAACCATAGGAGAGTATACAACCACTTTAACACCCACTGTGCACCCTTGTGATGGTAGTGCACCTCACTATATATCTCCTGTCTACTCTACTGTATATGTACCCAAAAGAAAAAATCCTATTTGCAGATCACTTAAAAAATGTGCAAATCTTACTAAAATAGAAGAAATTACATTGGGCGCAGCAGTTTTGTAACTTCTCCTAGATTGTAGATTGTAAACGCTAACGAGCAGGGCCCTCTGATTCCTCCTGTATTGAATTGTATTGTAATTGTACTGTCTGTGTTAATATTGTAAAGTGCTGTGCAAACTGTCGGTGCTATATAAATCCTGTATAATAACTTCTATGTGCATTAAGCTTTACTGAAATAAAAATAATATTATGGGTAGTAAAAGCTTTGCCTGCACAACAAAGTAGACTTCGCATGTGTAAATACACTCTTTTTTCCTGATGGTCCTGAGCAGCATATAACTGTTTCTCCACAGTTTGATAACATTTGGTTTACCGTATACAATGATCCTACAATGCCGCCACACTCTGTAGCTTTCCTGGCCCCACCTCCACTTCTGCTCAAGATGTAGACAAACTATGATGCCAACATAGTATTTAATGACATCATAAGGGTTGGGCTACTGTAGTGTCAGAACATATAGTAACTGCTTTATCCTGATAAGGTATGATATTCCGAATCTTTACATTCTGTGCAGCAATTGGTTTCAATGCTGGTTAAAAGTAAATAAATATCTCTTTAAAATAAATGTATGCACGGGTGAGTTGGTGGCTTGGGGGAATGGGAAGGCAACCAATTAAGGCCTGGTTCACACCAGCTGCTTGAATATTCCAGGTGAATTTTGCATTTTTCAATACACATTTTTGATCCATTGAAGTCTATGGAACCAAAAACCAGAAAAAAGTCCCTAGCCCTTTCCATAAAATGCATAGATATGAATGTGACCCATAGGAAACCATGTTTAATGGACTGTAGTGTGCTTCTGCAAAATGGAAAATGCACTAAAAAATGCATAGGTGTGAACCAGGCCTTAAAGTAGAAGTAAATGTAAAAGTAACAGGGTCCAGTTAGCCTATTAATGTTAGTGGAATGTTATAGGATTCAGAAAAGATCTGTCTTAGATTATCCATTGTGTGTATTTGAGGAGGGTTGTCAAAATCCATCTATTGAGTGTTGATTTTTTCAGTATGTTATTTCTTCAATAAATAAATGTATGTGAGTGCAAACATACTTTTCAATTTTTGAAAGTTTTCTGTAGCTTATTAATGTTGTTGCATTCAGCAGGTTGATTTTTCTTGGCACACAGAGGATTATGATTCATACTGTGATTTCCTATACATTCTCTAGAACACTGGAAAAGCATGTTGCGCTCGTTTTTTAAGACAAGAGGATTAATGGCCTAATGAGTCAGTGAAACCTGGTTTTGATGCACAATGTCCCGTGTGCTGCTGTCAACAGTTTGTCAAATTTTATAAGCTAATATTATAAGGTTGGTCCTATAAGTATATAGCAAAACAAAAATTTTGCAGACATGTTAAATGATGCAGAGGATTTATAAAAAAAATAATGACATGTTTTGGCGTTATTGACAGTAACAATGCACAGTGTATAGATTTTCAAACCTGTCTGGTCCCTACACCAAGTGTATATTTTGTAGATTTTTGTAGGTCACTTACACAACATTATTAATGAATTAGATTTCAAAGCTGTTTTAGAGAAGAAACACATTTGAATTGCTTTACTTTTGAGGGGACCTAAAATAAATGTACACACAGCTAGACAGTAAGCATTGGCCCTTATATTGTCATAAACATTATGTGAAGAAATTTGTCTCTAGGCAAGGTTGATGCCATCTTAATAACATTATTGTGCTTTAATGGTTATGCACTGAGTGCATTTAAATGTATAGAATCCAATCTTTAACCCTGTAATTCATTAGATACTCATAAAGACGACATAGGTTTGTAAAATAATTGGCTTCATTACAATCTCTAGACCTGCAGACAAAAACAGGCCTTTTTTGTACACAGACACTGATAAATGCTATTTTCTGCCATGATTAGTCTTGTTTTGTGGTTCATGAATCACCTTTTTTCTCCCTGAAGTATTGTAAAGCATCAATAATCATTAGTTTTGTGCATTGAAGTCAGGCTAATTAATTTAATTCCATTTTAGGGCAATTGAGCCAGTTTAAACCTGTGCAACATTAGGGAATTGCCCACAGAAAGATGTTAATATGCTTTTCACATACAGGGCATCCTCTGAGCAATTCAATACCAGCCACAGCCACAATTTGTTTTGCCTAACAAATACTATACAGTCATCCTGAACATAAACCATTTTAAGGACAGTACATCATAGAACACAGCTGAAGCACATAGTATTTTTTCTTTAGATATTTATCTTTTGCTCGTTTAGTTGACTTGGGTTATTTTTTTATTGTTGATTTTCTGGTGTTTAGCAGTTCACACATTATTTTTTTTACAGTTAGGCACACTCATCGCATATAGCTTACTCATTAAGTAGTTACATATTTCATCACTGTATTCATCTTATGCAACTGAGTGTGTGCATTTTATAGGTCCATTAGGATCCTTTTCCTTATAATCTTATGTAGCGCCCCCTACTTAGGTAGGAGTTAGTGAGGTGAGGAAAATTTAGTCAGGCCTGACTGAGTGAAGGCCTGATTCTGCTTCTGGGCTGGAAGTGGCTCAGGTAGGACTGGGTGATTCACAGATGAGGTCACAGGGACCTCTCACTTCTTTCCAGAAGCTGGTAGAATGTTCTGAACAGAGGGTTGAGAGGGACATGTAGCCATCTGGGGTATTCTATGGAGCCTTGACCAATCACCAATCTGGATCGACAGGGGGCAGGCTTCCTTAAATACCCAGGGTCAGCCTAGTCTGGGAGGAGTGAGTTCGGGTGGAAGAGCTGGAATGTAGCTAAGGTTACTGAGGCCCCACAGGGAGCCCCCAGACTGGGGAGGGGGGGTAACTTTGAGGCCTTAGAGCTTGAGGAGTGGAAGGAGTTCCTGGTACAAACCCCAGAGGAATACTGACCAAGGGAGCAGGAGAACTACAGACACTGCTACTGGAGAAGCTCAGTGAGGAGTCCATCAGTAGTCAGTGAGTGTCACACACCCTGAAAGCTGTAGAGGCATGCCAGAGCAGATTGGGGGTGAGAGACAATCTGAAAGGATGCAGAAGTCAGTGAGGGACTGTGGTGCTACCATGGTAGTGGTGAAGGTCATCACAGTTGAAGTGGTTGGCAGGGCCTGGAGGAAGAGGATGGCTTGGAGTAGTAGTCCATCAAGCTGGCTAGCACAGTTAAGCCTCTGAAAATGTAGACATTGTATTCCCAGGTTCTGAACACCATCTGCTTTTGTTTTCAGAAACATAAGATATACAACATGTGTCAAGAGATTGCACAACATCCAGAAGTATTATTATAAGCTTCATGAATCTTACCTATTGTCATATAAAGCTCAAACAATTGTACTTCCTCACTTGAAAATCGATGATATCTCTTTTATAGTCAAAATGAATGAACCCAAAACCCCACTCCAAGCTTCATCAAGATCACCCGATGCTTCTAACTCCTCCCAGGTGCTAGTTTCCAAAGGGCCTGTCTTGCATTGTCACAAAACTCTGAAAGTGAAAAAGTGGAAGCACATACTGGAAAGCTGCCAAATTCTAAGTGTATCAGAAAAGCTTCAGATTTGCCTCCTCCCAAACCACATCCCCGTATGATTAAGCCTATCTCTTTGATAGTGCTAGAAAAATTGTTAAAGCATACCTTGCAGCTAAAATACAGGATCCACTTTTTAAACAAGCCCACCCCTTGCTGAAACACGGCATAAAAGCTTAAAAACTTTAGGAAAAAAGTTTGTTAGTATACTTACCTTTCTGTAAGTATACAGTGAAGGGTGATGTCATCCAGCTTTCTGACAGATCTGGGGGAAGGTACTCTAGCTGAGAAGAGGCTTCCAGCACTGAGCTGATGCATCTTCTAACAAAATTTGAAATACTTACCATTCTCTAGGATCTTGGAGTGGCAGGACTTCACCCCCTGCATAAAACAAAGGTAAGTATAATATCTAACTTTTACCCCTTTTTACCCTGCATTTTAACAAGAGGGCATTTCAAAGTAGACCTCTCTTTAAGCTCTGCTTCCTTGCTATTGAGCTAAACCTGCTCCTGCTGAACCTCTGAAACAACACACACTTTAATGTTCATGGAAGCTTTAGGCAATTGGATATCATAGCATGAACTGTTCTTCTTGTAGTAAACCACCTCCTTTAAGATTCAGCCTAAACCATGTTTCTCACCTTGGCTAATGCTTGAAACAGTTACAGATATGAACTGTGGGGAAATGTAATTGGGAAATCTTTAAAAACCTGATCAGTAGCAATGCGATTTGACTTCTGTAACTGATTCACCCAACTATAAAGTCTAGACTCGGTTGAATGTTGAAAAAAAATAAATAAACACACACACACACACACGTTGGTTTGTATAACAAAAATGTTAGCAATCCTTGCTGGAGGGTATGAAAACTAAACATTATTGAGACTCAACAGTGTGAATGAACTTGAAGAAAAAACAACCAGCTAAGTTGAGACTATGAAGATCCCACTTTGAAAGATATGCAATACAAGGGGTATGATAGTGCTAAAAAGGAGATTCCAAACAAAAGCATATGGCACACTATGGGTAGTGGTAATAAAGTAAATGCACAGCTCACAAAAGGAAGCAACTAAAACACCTCCTATTGGGAAAGTACCATATGATGTTATAACCCTCCAAACAAAATATTGTCTGAGGTTAGTACCAAAATTACACAGTTATGTTAGTATGTTACATGTCTAACCCTGCCATTTTAAAGAATTCCCCTCAAGTTATTATTTCTCTACCCTTGCTGCAGTAGCAGAGTACCTAATACCCAGGTAATATGAGATATTGTAGCTCATTGGAGCACACAGCACAGCTTTCGCAAAAACTTCTTCACTCTGGGACGTTTCTTGCAATTCCTTTCCAATCAAAGGGAATTGACATTGCTTGGTTCTGCTGCTGGCCAGGTTTCCAAGGGAGCAGAATTACTTCCCTGATTGTTACAGATACAGAGTCTCTGGGTTAAGTAGCTCTTACACTTAGTAGCTGGTCACCTTGTAATAACCTGGGCTTCTGCAACCTTCCCGATTATTACCAAGTGCCAACTGCTTTTCCTCACTGGTTCAGTATGCTTAGCACACCAGAAAATGGCAACATGGCAGTTGCCTACACCAACTGCTGCAGCCTCTCCAAAAATTTGTGAATCACAATGGTCTGTAATTTACATGAGGTTTTATTCTGGTAAGACATTTTGGGGGAAAGAACAGTTCTGCAATCAACATAAGTTTTCTTCAAATCAAATATCTATGTAGTTACCTTAAAAGTGCCATTTCAGTCAATGATGATGTATAATGTACAACTATCTCTAAAGATTACAGGGCAGAGCTTACCTGACAGAATTCATGTCACTAACAGAAGTCTCTATCTATTAAATTATTTATAGTGAACAGGAGTTGTGTTTACCCTTATGGAAAACATATTTTAAAAAATCCACTCAATGAATGATTATCATATATTCAATGTGTCAATAAAGTGCAATTATTCTCAAATAGAGTGCATATAAGACATTAAAGTGCATATAAAACATTAAAGTGCATAAAGTCCAACAATATTGCTAATTCCAAAGGGACTGTGCAGCTATTTGTATTCTGGTGAAGATACTTTTAAACAAAAGGTGCTCTGTGCATCCACAACTGCTGCATAATAATCCACTGCCTGTGCCCCCACCAAGGTATGCACTCATCTGGCAATGTTGACCCTCTGAATATACACTAGGTCAAATAGGCTTCACAGCACTGCTCATATGTGCTGTAATGCCATGAAGGGATTATGAATCCATATATCCACAGGAACTCAGGGAAGAAAACAATGGAGACCATCACAATGTAACTCTATTAATTAACCACTTAAGGACCGGAAGGATTTCCAGCTTTAGGACCGGAGCCCTTTTTGCGATTCGGCGCTGCGTCGCTTTAACTGACAATTGCGCGGTCGTGCGACCTTGTACCCAAACGAAATGTGCGTCCTTTTTTCCCACAAATAGAGCTTTCTTTTGGTGGTATTTGATCCCCTCTGCGTCATTTCTGATCGCCGCTATAAACAAAAGAAGAGCGACAATTTTGCAAAAAAACCCAAATTTCTTACTTTTTGCTAAAATACAAATCCAAAAAAAAAAATATAAAAAACATTTTTTTTTTCACCGTTTTTGGCCGATTTATATTCTTCCTCATATTTGCGATAAAAAAAATCGCAATTGGCGTTTATTGATTGGTTTGTGCAAAAGTGGTCACGTTTACGGGTGATGAGAATTCATTTTTGGGGTTTTTAATTTTTTTTTATTTTTTACTAATAATGGCGGCGATCTGCGATTTTTTGCGGTACTGCGATATTTCAGCGGACATGTCGGAGCATTTTGACACTTTTTTGGGACCATTGGCATTTATACAGTGATCAGTGCTATAAAAATGCACTGATTACTGTGTAAATGCCATTGGCAGTGAAGGGGTTAACCTGCAGGGGGCGCTCTAAGGGTTAACTATGTTCACTGGGCGTGTTCTAACTGTAGGGGCGCTGCCCTAACAGGAGAAGGGAAGTGGTCACAGCCTTCATGTACAGGAAGGCTGTGATCACAGCCCTTCCCCCTTCACAGAGCGGAGGTCCGTGTTTACTTACACGGACCTCCGCTCCTTCGCTCCGGGGGGGCCATTGCGGGTAGCCGGCGGCAATCGAAGCCACCGCACCCGCTCCCCGGCCCTCCCCGGACACAGTGAGCGTGTGGGCGTGCCTCCGGCGGCGCTCGCACGCTCACTAGGCTCGATCACGCGGCCGCCGTCGTATGACGGCGATCCGCATTACAGAGCCACTTTGCCGCCGTCAATTGCCGATTGACGGTCGGCAAGTGGTTAAAACCCATAAAAAGGAAATATTGCATGTACACTGACAAAGATGGTGCCTTTCCTGGCACCTGGAATAATCTGCTGTCTCCTGATGATGCCCTGGGTGTGCCGAAATGCGTAGGTACAGGGACTTCCAGTTAACATGTCACTTCCGCTTAGTGGAATGCATGCTGTCTCTAGGAAGGCACAGAGCAGTAACACACCCTCTATGAATCAGCAGATTATTTCAGGTGCTGGGGAAGGCACTATCTTTGTGAGTATAAGACATCTTCACCAGAATACAAATAGCAGTAAAGTAATTTTGGACTTTATGCACTGTAATGTTTTATATGCACTTTAATGTCTTATATGCACCACTGAGACTGATTGAACTTTATTGACACATATTGGATATATGATAATCATTAATTGATTTAAAATATTTATTAGATAAGGGAAAGTGCACCTCCTGTTCCCTATAAATAATATACAATATGGTGTATACCCTATTTTTCGCACCATAAGATGCACCTGACCATAAGACACACCTAGGTTTTAGAGGAAGAAAACAAGAAAAAAAATATTCTGAACCAAATGGTGTACTAAAATATTTACCAGTGCAGCCATATACCAGAGTCCTATGAAATACAGCATATACCAGATCCATGAAATACAGCATATACCAGATCCATGAAATACAGCCATATACCAGAGTCCATGAAATACAGCATATACCAGATCCATGAAATACAGCATATACCAGATACATGAAATACAGCCATATACCAGAGCCCATGAAATACAGCATATACCAGATCCATGAAATACAGCATATACCAGATCCATGAAATACAGCCATATACCAGATCCATGAAATACAGCAATATACCAGTCCTATGAAATACAGCCATATACCAGATCCATGAAATACAGCACATAGCGTACCCTGACGATACACGACATAAAGTACCTAGACCATATA
>BLSH010024769.1:4050694-4070953 GCA_018402905.1 Glandirana rugosa | reverse complement strand
TACCAGAGTCCATGAAATACAGCATATACCAGATCCATGAAATACAGCATATACCAGATACATGAAATACAGCCATATACCAGAGCCCATGAAATACAGCATATACCAGATCCATGAAATACAGCCATATACCAGATCCATGAAATACAGCATATACCAGATCCATGAAATACAGCCATATACCAGATCCATGAAATACAGCCATATACCAGATCCATGAAATACAGCAATATACCAGTCCTATGAAATACAGCCATATACCAGATCCATGAAATACAGCACATAGCAGTCCCATGACATGCAGCACATACCAGATCCATGAAATACAGCCATATACCAGATCCATGAAATACAGCCATATACCAGATCCATGAAATACAGCACATAGCAGTCCCATGAAATGCAGCACATACCTGTGTCCATGAAATACAGCCTGACAGAGCTGAGAGGGAGATTCATATCTCCCGCCACCACTGCGCTGTGATGATGTCATCACCCTACGCCTAGTGGAGCTCCACTCTGCAGCCAGATCCCATTCAGAAAGAAGCAGCTCCAGCCGCCGCAGTACTTCATTTGGCCACTAGGGCCAAATGAAGCCCCAGTGGCCAAATGAAGTACTGCGGCTGCTCTGTCTTCTCACTGTGTGAGATCAGAGCAGAGCAGCGCTCTATGGTGTCCGAGAGCCCGCAGTGTAATACGAACTCCCGGCGGTGACGAGGGGGGGGGTTTTGCAGCATTCGCACCATAAGACAGAGGGAGACTTTCCCCCACTTTTTGGGAGAAAAAAAGTGCGTCTTATGGTGCGAAAAATACGGTAAGTACATAGACCATTTGAGAGCAGCAGCAACCCTCATTTTTAATTTTTTCATTCTTATATCTTTCCTTTAAGTGAGTGATTTGATATTAATATTTTTTCTCTCTCAAATGTTTGCTAAATTTGTGTCAGTGATAATACACACACCATAAACTTCTAAAATACCTGGTCTACAACTGTCTGAGCCACCACCCCACCGTTAACAATCTACTTGATCTCTTTTTATCTGGCTAACTGCCATGGCCACTAATCTGCAATTGATATGGTTGACCACCCTCTCCCCCTCAAAAAACTCCATCTCTTTGCCTACCAGACTCTGATCTTTTCTGGTTCTGCTCTCACCTATTTCAACACAGCCTCTGCGTTACCTAAAGCATTATCTCCCCCTCTTCCTCTGTCCTAAGGTATCTTTTTAGCCTCTATCTACACCACATTCTTGGATCAATCTCCCATGATTTCCAATACCATCTCTATGCTGATGACACCCAGATCTATCTCTAAACCGCTTCTGTCTCCACACACATCACTAACTTACTAATTGACATATCTGCATGGATGCCAAACCACTTCCTCAACTCAATCTTTTCAAAGCTGAGCTCCTACTATTTCCTGCCCATGTCCTTTCCCCTAACTTCTCTTTCAAGGACAACAGCACTGCATTTGTGCACTCTGACCTCCCCCTTCGGCCCCACATTCAATCACTGTCCAAATAATGCTGTCTCCTCAACATTTCCAAGGCTTGTTCCTTGCCCCATCAGTATTTCATGAATGCTGCTGTCAGACCTGTCAGTCTACCTTTCTGACCAATCAATGTTCATGAACCTTTTCTGATAATTCTTCCTCTGGCTTTAGCTCACCGATACCACCTCTACCTAACAATTAGAATTTTATATTTTTATCAGCTCACCCCCCCACAATTATTACCTTTTGTATCACTTGTCTCACCCTTTGGATCATAAGCTCTCACAAGCAGGGCCCTCTGAACACTCCTGTATTGAATTGTATTGTAACTGTACTATCTCCCTTAACTTTGTAAAGAGCTGCACAAACTGTTGGTGTTATATAAACCCAGGTATAATATATTTAAATATTAGAAGAAAAAGAAGGCGCACTGGCCTAGTGCATTATCCCAGGATAAAATCTATTAAAAAAGAGATTAAAAATACTCACAAACATGTGATGATAATACGCATGAAGCCCCTAGCATGGGGTAAATGGACATATCTTGGCGAAAGTCCTGGACCGTGATGGAGAGGACGTGAGAGCTGTGCCAGCTAACATGTTTCGAAGGCCATGCCTTCTTCCTCAGAGCTCTTTTTTTTCTTTTTCTTCTAATATATAGTGGCATCTGGGACACCCCTATCCCCGGAAGGCAGCAAGGCCAACTCCATCATCCCTGGGAAGCACTCATCCCCCATCATACAATTGCGCAGGGGTCATTGTTTTGCATAATAGATTTAAATATAATACAAGATCTGTATAATGTTAAGACAAAATCTGATATTTCACATAATACAATTGATAGAGGAAATTGTATGCTGAATAAAGTGAACAAAAATGTAATATATTACAGCTTACTTTTATATGTAGTGCTCCTGCAGTCAGTGAAATTCTGCAAAATCAGTTGAAATTAGGTAGCAGGCATTTTGTAATGATACATATCTCAGAATATCATAATCCAACCATGTAGTAGTGGATGATAATATTAAATAAAGTATGCCATATTACATTTAATTACTACATGTAATAAGCTCTCCAGTTCTTAATAAATATCATCTTAAATATTTTAGTATTGCCATGATCAAGCTATTTTCTAGAGAATATCTTTGCAGTTCCTTAATTAGCTATTAAGCTGATCATCCTTCCATGTAACTCAGAGTGTAACAGGGGAACAGGAGAGCATTATTTTAGACTTGTCAGAAAAAAACATTATTTTGCCATTTTCAATGACAAATGAAAGGAAGCAAAGATATGCTGTACCAATAGTCAGAGTTATGGACTAAAATACAGTATGGTAATGACATTTAGAATTGGCCACCAACCATCTGTTTAGGATGTGCTTATAGTATTTTATACAGTATGTTTTGTTATTACAAAACATTATACTTTTGTGCAGCCTATTCTTATTCACCCACAGGTAGAAATAACACCTTTTTTATAGAGTAATTTGAAAGGCACTTCCCTTGCATGACTTGGCTAAAACTTGTCCTTTGGCTAATGGTCTTATATCTGCTGCAATCTCCAAGCTCTTTAAATGAGAGTCAGATAAAATCCTGTTAAACACCATTTGTAACATAAAGTGACTGTTTCCAATCTACCCTAATGGCCTCCTCGTCACTCTCCCTGTCATGTTTCCTGCGTGTCGAAAGATGTTCTTTATCTTCCTCCAAAAAGTGGACATATGGGTTGACAGTTGTACACTTGTTACTCAACTAGACGGATAGAGGCAGGTAAGCTTCAGTGGTGCTAAAAGTTCAAAAACAGTGTTGTATCTTTACTGGAGCTGATTATGTTTTGTAGAATTTGTCATGGAATCGTTGGATTATTTCAGGCTGTTGACCAGAAAGGTCGTTCGCCTTATGTCTTCTATGTGTAACTGCCCAAAGATGCTCGCCCTTCTTCTGCAGTAGTTTTCTAGTTTCAGACTGAAAAAAACCTTCTGCCAGTTTTTCATTATTAAAGTATATGTTAACTCAACTGCATTTCTTTAACCACTTCCTTACTGGGCACTTAAACCCCCTTCCTGCCCGGGCCAATTTTCAGTTTTCAGCACTGTCACTATTTGAATGACAATTGCGCATTGTACCCAAACAAAATTGAAATCCTTTTTTTCCCACAAACAGAGCTTTCTTTTGATGGTATTTGATCACCTCTGCGGTTTTTATTTTTTTGTGATATAAACAAACAAAGAGCGACGATTTTGAAAAAGAACAATATGTTTTACTTTTTGTAATAATAAATATCCAAAAATAAAAAAATAAAAAAACTAATTTATTCATCAATTTAGACAGATATATATTCTTCTACATATTTTTGGGGAAAAAAATCGGCGTATATTGATTGGTTTGCACAAAAGTTATAGTGCCTACAAACTATGGACATTGGCTTATGGTGTTTTTATTTTTTTTTATTTTTACTAGTAATGGCAGCGATCTGCGATTTTTATAGGGACTACGATATTGCAGCGGACATGTTGAATGTTTTTGACACTTTTTTGGGACCAATGACATTTATACAGCGATCAAATCTAAAAATAGACACTGATTACTGTATAAATGTCATTGGCAGGGAAGGGGTTAACACTAAGGGGGCAGTGAAGGGGTTAAATGTGTTCACTGTATGTGTTCTAACTGTGGGAGGACGGGGCTAATAAGGACATAACAGATCTAACTGATCCCAGTGACAGGGATCAGTAGATCTGTCATGCCCCATCTGACAGAGCGGGGAACCGCCGTGTTTACATCGGCGGTTCTCCGTTCCGGCTCTCTGTGAGGAGATCGCGGGTCTCCGACGGACATCAAGGCCGCTCGACCCGTGCTCAAGCGGCATGTGGCAGTGCGCGCGCGTGCCGTCGGTGCCGGCGAGAGCGCATCCAGAACGAGCCAAAGGGGAGGACGTCTATTGACGGCCTCCCGCCAAATTAGATCCGCGCTGTAGCCGTCAATCGGCTATGCCGCTAATCTGAAGAGGTTAAATACCCATTGATCCTGCTACAAGGATCTTTATTTAGAAACTTTCTGCTATACAGTGTCAATGCTCTTTCTCTGTCTCCCAGTTGGTCTTCTGCACAGTCACCCTGTCACATGGGCTCCTGCCAAGACTACAGCTGTAAGCTGTAGTAACACTACAAATAGCTGGAGTCCATGCATACAGACAAAAAGTGGCAGAAGAGAAGCTGCAAGATATTAGCAATATTGAGAAGCAACGAAGAAAAGAAAAAAAGAAAAGGTGAAAACAGAAACCTAGATTAAAAAAACATTTCTAAGGCCAACTTCAGACCTTGAATTGCAAAAATGCAACACTCATTAGTGTGTTGTGATAACATTTATTTTGAGTAGCATGCCAATGCACTAAAGCAGCACATTACCATGCACTACAGTAAAAATAACGTAACTGTGCTTTTTGTCCATGCAACTCATTAGGGTAGCCTGAAATGAATGTGCTGTCTTAATGAAAAGCACGTTAACACCTGATGTAATGCTCAGATATAATCAAGCTTTGAGCTCCTATTCAGTATATTACCGGAACCTAACAATCTAAAAAGTCATACTTAACCACTTCAGCCCCGGAAGGATTTCCAGCTTTAGGACCGGAGCCCTTTTTGCGATTCAGCACTGCGTCGCTTTAACTGAAAATTGCGCGGTCGTGCAACCCAAATGAAATTTGCGTCCTTTTTTTCCCACAAATAGAGCTTTCTTTTGGTGGTATTTGATCACCTCTGTGTCATTTCTGATCGCCGCTATAAACAAAAGAAGAGCAACAATTTTGCAAAAAAACCCAAATTTCTTACTTTTTGCTAGAATACAAATAAAAAAAAAATATATAAAAAAACATTTTTTTTCACCGTCTTTGGCCGATTTATATTCTTCCTCATATTTGCGATAAAAAGAATCGCAATCTGCGTTTATTGATTGGTTTGCGCAAAAGTGGTCGCGTTTACGGATGATGAGAATTCATTTTTGGGGGGTTTTTTTTTGTTTGTTTTTTTACTAGTAATGGCGGCGATCTGCGATTTTTAGCGGTACTGCGATATTTCAGTGGACATGTCGGACTATTTTGAGACTTTTTTGGGACCATTGGCATTTATACAGCGATCAGTGCTATAAAAATGCACTGATTACTGTGTAAATGTCATTGGCAGTGAAGGGGTTAACCTGCAGGGGGCGCTCTAAGGGTTAACTATGTTCCCTGGGCGTGTTCTAACTGTAGGGGGACTGCACTATCTGGGGAAGGGAAGTGGTCACAGCCTTCGTATACAGGAAGGCTGTGATCACAGCCCTTCCCCCTTCACACAGAGCGGAGGTCCGTGTTTACATACACGGACCTCCGTTCCTCCGCTCGGGGGGGGCCATCGCGGGTAGCCGGCGGCAATCGAAGCCACCGCACCCGCTCCCTGGCCCTCCCCGAACACAGTGAGCGCGCGGGCGCGCCTCCGGCGGCGCGCGCGCGCTCACTAAGCTCGATCCCGCAGCTGCCGTCATATGATGGCGTTTTGCGGGAACCAACTACTTTGCCGCCGTCAAATGCCGATCGGCGGTCGGCAAGTGGTTAATGTATTAATTAACAAAATATTTTATAAAGTATGTTAAAGCAGTAAAAAAAAAAAAAAATTCTAAGAATTCCATGCTATGAACTAAACATCCACTATAACTTTTTTATTCCCGCATGGTTAAGGCTATAAAAATAAGATTTTAACTGTTAAAGATCTTGGCTCACACCAACTATGGGCCCTTGGTTCTTTAGTTTTTTTTTTTTTTTTTTAATTGCTCCTATTTTACCACTTTAACAGAAGCAGTGGACATGAACTCAAAAAGTGAGAAATTGTTATGTTAGAGAGAACAAATAGAAGTGTTTAGTGTGTTTATTACACAGTATCCTGAAAATCTATAATTTGTCTAAAAGTGATGTGTAAAGTCTTGTTTTTTTCCTTAAAAATAACAAACATGTCATATTGCTCTGTGCAGTGGATTTGCACAGAGCAGCCCAGATCCTCCTCTTCTCGGGTCCCTCTTCAGTACTCCTGGCCTCTCCCATCCTGTTGAGTGCCCCCACACCAAGCAGCTTGCTATGGGGGCACCCAAGCCAAACCACAATTCCCTCTATCCATTCAGACACAGAGCCGCAGCCTGGCTGACTGACTTTGATTGACAGCAGCGAGAGCCAATGGTGCCACTGAGGAGGGGAGTCCCGGGCTGAGACATTCCTGCAACATCATTGGATCTAGAGGGATCTCAGGTAAGTATTAGGGGGGCTGAGGGGGGCTGCTGCACACAGAACGCTTTCTGCCTTTACAATCACTTTAAATTCCTCCTGAAAAGTAACAGTGTACTCCCTGGCTTGGGTAGGTGCCTAGGCACTCCTGTATCTACAACAACATAGTTATAATAGTTATCCTAGTTCTACATCTGCAGTATAAGATCTCAGGCATTGCTGCCTGTAACTGCAAGTCTTTCCTTGCTGGGGGCTCTGACATGAGAAAGCAAAATCTTGCCTCTACCAAGATGACCACCTCCACACAGAGACACAGTGCAGAACAAAATATGCTTAGTCAGTAATGAGGAAAGATCAGCTACAGGGATACCTCAGGCAATACTGATGACTGGTCATTTGCCATCTGCTTGCCTTTTTTTGGGCATGATTTTCAGAATTCCTCTTTAAATGTAAAAAAATATATATTTGCACTGTATGAGTTATTTTTAGGAGTGAAGGGTGATCTTATCTGAGCACCAGTTGTCTTAGTATCTGCTAGATATTGATTTTCCGATCACTAACATGGCTCTACATATGCACACAGCTGAATTCAAAAGTTTTTGCCAGAAGAAGCACCCTGCAAATCAAGTAAGGGGTGACAGTTTGGGTTTTGGGGATGTTGTATGCAATCATGCTTCATTTTACAGCCTAAGTATAGGTGTAACATAAAGCATGGTCTAAAGCCTGCACTTAGCCTTTGAGCATGGGTGCAAACTAAACCACTATGCAGGTAGGTTGTCCTCACTGTGTGCATTTTAGGTCATAATCAACTTTCTTGAGTAGATATAGATGTTTATCTCATAATATAGAAATTGTGCTTATGGGATCTTTGTCAAAATTTCCACTATTGTTAGGTTGACACTATAAGAATATTCAAACAAATGAACTAAATTTGATCAGAACTCCAGCTCAGCGGTATAACAGAGTATTCTGTTTTACCAAAAGACTAAAGAAAGTTTTGTCAATAACAAATAATGGTATGGATCAGAAATGTTCAGGGAGAATCAGATGTGGTTACCATAGATAAATTGCATAGCTTGAATATGTAGCTGAGAATTATGATAGCTAAGAAACAAAAGTGTGTATAGGAACATACATAAAGCATGAATCCGATATGTCTACCCAGCCTTGGTTTGGTAATTTCAGTATCATGTTTGCATGCCCCAAATAAAGATTTGTTTTGTTAAAAAAGTTATAGCTGGAATTGAATAATTTCTATTTTATGTATTTATTTATTTAAAAAAAACTAATTTGTTCATTACCTTTCCATTGCTACATAGTTACTTGGCATCTGCATGATAGGAGATTCTCAGCTTGGGCCTTTACTTGGCTTTTATAAAGCATATCCATAGAAATTTCTGCTCTCATAGACTTCCTATGATATATCCGCTTACCTTTCTAGTCATTTTTTCTCAAGCTCAGTGAATTCTAGGCAATTGCAGGAGAAAAATACCTACTCTCATTTATCTTATGAGATAGTCTTTCACAAGAATCTTAAATGACACTATTTAAGGTCTCAGAGTGAGTAATTCCCTGTTTACAAGCTTCAAGACAGCTCTACAATTGTGAGAGGGAGGATTTGTGTAGCTTTTCTCCCATGTACCTTACCTACCAAAGTCTTTGTCACGATTGTATCAGCTCCCAGAAACCTCTGTGAAGATGTACACATGTCGATATGTCAAGATACCAGGCACAGTAGCAATTTCAGACATCTGTGTCTACTTCTGTTTCCATTATTTTTTAGTATCATTGTCAACATTAATGTGTAGGATATATACACTGGGGGAAATTCTGTATTAAGCTATAAGTATGAGATAAGCAATAAGTTGGTGATTATATGCTGTTTCTGAGAAAAAATCTTTTTACTAAGAGCAAAAAATCATGGAAACATTTGCAGACCCATACTGAAAAAAAACTTTAGGCAAATTAACTGACTTTTCTTTTATTTTAACAAGTTCTCATTATAAAGCCAAATTAAACTTTGGGTATAAAACAGTTAAAGTGGTTATAAAGCTTAAACGTGTTTTACCCTAATTATTTGCATTAAGGTAAAAAATGATTAGGTATTAGTATTACCCCCTCAGCCCCCTTGAACTTACCTGAGCCATCATTCAATCCAGCACTGTGCCCTTCTGCAACGTCTCTCTCCTCTCATTTCCTGGTCTTGCAGGCTTTGGCTCCCACTGCTGTCATTCAAAGCCAATGCCAAGGGAGCGGGGGGGGGGGGGTCTTCAGCTGTAAACACAGACAGTGAGACTGGGGAGCAAGCCTACATGAGTGTGCCTATAGGAAGCGGCTTCCTATGGGGACACTTGTTAGAGAGGAGGAGCCAAAAGCACAGGTAGAGGACCTCAGAAGAGGAGGTCCAGGCCACTCTGTGCAATTTCATTGCACAGAGTAGGTTAGTATAAACCTGTTTGCATTTACAATCACTTTAAATGCATTCAAGGCATATCAAAACAAAACGTTTCCTCAGTTATCCTCAGTGTAAAAAAGCTTGTGACATCTCAGCATGCTGTAGAGGAGGTCCCATTGTCTCTGTATGGAAGCAGTGGTCTGCTTAGTCAAACCTATAGGTCTGAAGTTAGCAAAATCCTTGCCTCCTGCTGACTGAAGAGCGCTAGCTATGACTTATCATGGGGTGAGTTGGAGCTCTGCAATAAGACCAGTGCTTTGACACAAAGAGCAAGGGTCTTTCTCTGCAGCATGGATTCAGGTGAATTAAGTGCATGTTTCGACAATTTGACAACAGCTTCAACTGCAAGTAGAGTAGAGAAAGGCTACAATTGCTGTCAGATTTTTTATTGCTGGCTGTGTTCCTGTTGCAGATTTTCCCCAGTAAGCGAGTGGAAATCTCTGTAATATCAAAAATTAGAAATAGTACACATCTTATGGTCCTGCAATAATATTTGCAGCTTCTGGCAAAAAAAAATGTCAGATTGTCTCTTCGGTCACTGGTGTTTTTACCCCCTTAAATCCAGCGTTGGCTATCTTAGGTCTAGGTATTGAAACATTGCCTGTTGCCTTTTGGAAAATTATCGCCATTATATTAATGGCAGCTACATTTACGATCACAAAACATTGGAAGCTAGACCTAGCTCTTAATCTATCTGAAGCTGTGAATATTGTACATCAAAATTATTTACATGAAAGATTTCACTGCAGTCTGATTTCTTCCACTACTTCGAATCATCTTGGAAACCTTGGGTTGACTGGTATCCTTCTTCTTCTGTTTAAGTATAACTTTCGTTCTAGATTAGATTTATGATGGTATGGGTTTTTGTCCCTCTGGTTTGCGCCCATTTGTTACTGAAATGTCACCTAGTCGCAATGTTTAAATTGTTGCCCTATTGAGTCTATCTGAGATGTTAGTTCTTTTCTATGTTTTACGTGATAGCCTGCTTTGCATACACCATCAGGTTTTTCACTTTGCTGGATTACCCTTTGTTTTTTTTTTGTTTTTTTTTCAAACTTTCTATCCTGTAAATCTATTAGTGGTTGTGTCCATATTTTTTCCCCCAGATATGCTTGTCTACATGCCTGTTTTAAATGTAATAAAACATTTTTGAAATTCATTGAAACAAAAAAAAATGAAATAGATGGTTCTGCCACCCAAGACTAGCCATCAGCACAAGTACCATCACCAATAGCAATTATTTTAATGAGAAAGATCCCTATTCTAGCTTCAACTTCTGATCATTTTGAAAACAATAAAACATATTTACACATTTACTCCTTATCCTCAACTGCTTAGATTCCCAGTAAAGCCTCATGCTACTGTGACCATCACCAGTGACCATCACCAGTACTTTTGCTTAGAGAAGCAGTGTAACAAGGGACTAGTGAAGAGTGGCATGTGTTTACACATAAAGGGAATAAGGAAGAATTAGTAATAGCCTGGTTGAGACGCCTCAAAGACTTTATATCAGACGTTTCACCCTCTAGCAAGTGCAAAAACAAATACGTCATCTTTTCCTATGTCAGCTACTTGGCTAGAATATATTGGCATTTTGATACTTTGATGCTGCTGCAGCCAGTACATTTGCCTATGCTAGAATATTTTTGTTATTACCTTACCCATTTTTTAATATTTTAATTTGCATTAAAACTAAATGTCCAAATTGAGCAATTTGCCTTGCCCAACCAAAATGACTATAAATATATATATTTTTGCAAACATATGTTTTGCTTCTTTGAGTGACTAAGATAATACTGTAGTAGTAGTTTATTTTCACTGCATCTCAGTGCATGTGGAGAAGGAAGCTTTATTTTGTGTAGCAGGTTCAACTTTTGTAAATTTTTAATATTGTAGCATAACTACACGACACAGTAACAGGCATAATTTTGTCAAACAGTAGATATTTTTTTAGTAAACCATAGTGTGTTTGATAAATGATTTTCTGAGACTGACACTTAAGCCTGGTACACACTATGAGTGTTAGCTCCAGTCGACATTAGTACTCCCCCGCTGAGCTGTTGGGGAATTGGGGATTGGGGAATAATACAATCAGCACTCTCAGCCATTGGCTTCAGCCAGCTTCTGTCAGACTGGCTGCCATTCACAAGGGCCGAATGTCGGCCGTTTTTTTATTGAACTGGCATTCGGCCCAAGCATAGGTGTGTACAGCCTATTGCATTAGGGTGTGCACCCCAAAGCTCAAATACACACTACCGATCAATTACCATGTTCATTCAGATAGGGAAGGCCTGATAAATTACATACTTCTGGCCCCTTCCCCCACTCATCCTAAAACATCCTCGCAGCAACAGCCGGTGGGAGAGGAGGGAAGCCAGAAGCACTGCGGAGGGGAAGGAGGGGGGAGGCCAGGGCAGTAGGAGAAATCTGTGCGTTTAGGGTGCGCCTTGGCACACCTGGCACACCCTGTGCGAATGCCTATGGGACCAAGTGTACGGGTCTTTAGTCAGAATTTAAACAAAACACTGAAGAATCCTATTTTTTGCACTGTGACCCAACATTTTCATTGTGACATAATATATGTGCTAGAATAAAAGGAAATGATGTGGTCCATTATGTGACCGATATTGGCAAACTAATTATGAAATATTTTTCAGTCCATCACTTTACAATATTGATTCCTAGAGAGTTTTTAAAAGAACACTTGGGGCCAACAAACAGTACAGTTATAAACATTTCTAGCAGCGCTTCTGAGTAAATGTGTGCACAAAACATTTCTCAAAAAGAGAGAAATTGTATATATTTTTTTTGACTGTCCTTTAAATGATTACTGTACCCAGAGAGCTTTTAAATCATTTCACAACCTGACCTACATGGGAGATTTCAAGCAGTGCTCCCCAGAATTGTGCAATTCTCTTTAAGAAGGAAAGATAAAGGCCAACATTTATGTAGTGTGTAAATATACTAAGAGTACTGAATCTAGGATCTAGTTGTGGTGAGAGCTCTGTGCAATGCTCACAAACTGAGGTTTGAGGAGGATGAATAACCACTTACCGACCTTCCCCCAACATTTTATGTCACTAATTTGATGTTGAATACCGTTGTTATGGTACCAGATAGCTACCATAACCCCAGTATCATTTTTTTCAGCGGCAGTTGGCTTTCAGATAAAAGTGGTCTCTGTGGCAGATTCTCAGCAAGATCACTTTTATTGGGGTGAGAGAGGGCCTCCCCGCCACTTTCTGGTCCTCTCCGCCGCTTACCAAATCCGTCGGTAGCAGTGGAGATGATCGGGTCGGCTCCCCTCACTGCCTGGATGCCAAGTGAGGGTAAGATGGAGCCCGCTCGGCTTCATGGCATTCAAGAGTGGAAGAGACGTTTGACATCAATGCTCATAAAGGAGACAATTTTTTTTTTTGAAGTGACTTTTTTTTTATTGCATTTAGTAAATTTTGACCCCAGATCTCATATTTAAGAGGTCCTGTCATGCTTTACATTCCTTGTAATAGGAATAAAAGTGACCCATTTTTTTTATTTAAAAATAACCGTGTAAAAATAAATAGTAAAATAAATAAGAAAAAAAATTAAAGCTCCCTGTCTCGCTGAGTTTGCGTGCAGAAGCGAACGCATATGTATGTCCCACCCGCATATGAAAACGGTGTTTAAACTACACATGTAAGGTATCTCCATAATCATTAGAGCGAGAGCAATAATTGTAGCACTAGACCTCCTCTGTAACTCAAAACTGGTAACCTGTAGAAATTTTTAAACTTGGCCGATGAAGATATTTAAGGTTTGTCGCCATTCCACAAGTGGGCGCAATTTTGAAGCATTACATGTTGGCTATCAATTTACTTGGCTTAATATTATCTTTTGCAATATAGAAAAAATTGGGCTAACTTTACTGTTGTCTTATTTTCTAATTCAAAAAAGTGAATTTTTTTTAAAAAGTTGCGCTTTTAAGACCGCTGAGCAAATACGGTGTGACATAACGTATTGCATGGACCGCCATTTTATTCTCTAGGGTGTTAGAAATAAAAAATATATAATGTTTGGCGTACTAATTTTCTAGCAAAAAAAAAATTATTTTAACTTGTAAACACCGAATATCAGAAAGAGGCTCGGTCCTTAAGTGGATAAATAGTAATACAGCTATTAGTGAAGGTTCTAAGTAAATATGTTTTTGCTCTATGTGCACCTGAACAATGCCAAATATGTACTTCTGTTATTTTTTTATGTGTAGTTATCTCTTATGACAAAACCCTATCTGATGGACGAGGTAGAGGGCAAAAGATATGTTGTGGGGTTGTAGATAGCACGGGAAAGCCTAGCACAATGATGGCAAACCTTGACACCCCAGATCTTTTGGAACTACATTTCCCATGATGTTCATGTACTCTGCAGTGTAGTTGAGCATCATGGGAAATGTAGTTCCAAAACATATGGGGTGCCAAGTTTCGCCATCACTGGCCTAGCAGATGTTTTTGTGTTAAGACTGAAAAGTTGCTACAGGCTGTTAAAATATTTTCAAATGTCTGCCTCTATAACCTCGAACCTGGTGAATACGTTTGGTCACTTCTTTGATTAAGTTCCTCCAAGCTCTAAGAGAACAGAGCTCATACAAAAGCTTGTGCTGTCCCACCATTGCTGGCTTTGTATATGGTAATGTTGTTCACCAGAATCTTTTACTGCTTTCAGCTACCACTTGTTCTAGTGTAGGAAAGGTAAGAATCTATACCAGTAACTGCAGCAATTAGGTGCTGCTAGGAATTGATAGAAATTCTGGTGTTTAGCTTTTATTGTAGAGTTTGAATATGGGTGGGGTGAAGGAATTTATATAGTTTCCTGCTTTCTCATCTGTTGTTGGTGTTCTTCTCTATACAACTAAATATTACATTCAGGTTAAATTACCAACATGAGTTATTCAGAAATATTTACAAACCCCAACTGCAAACAGCTCTAAATGTATCTAACAGTATAACCAGTGGATAAGATTCTCTAAATTATATATATATATATTCCTTGCTCAGGAGGCATAGATAATTCCACTGACAAATTGCGAAATCAATAAGAGAAAAGCTAGCACTTTGCTATTACGGAGGAAATTACAAATCATTTCCCATGGAATGTAGAAGTACGACAGTAAAAACACAAATGCTACAAGGAGAAATAAAACTAGGAATAGCGAATGATGGATGTCTGCAGGTTTTATCGCGCTCAGCTGAACGCACCATCCTGCTCGGAATCATGGGAGCTTCGGCCTGTGTAAGCAAGAAGAGATTTCCTGCTGTTTATCTGATCCTGATGAACACTCATACGTAAATGACAAAATGTACTAGGTAAGAGTGGAGTTTTATACAGTGATGCAGCCGTGTGCTCATGCACAAGGTTTTGGCCTTTGCGATAGCTCACTTTGCAGAAAAACCATCCAGTCTTATTTCCTCTTTCTCACTTACATGAGACGGATGCTGAATGGACTATTTTTCAATCCAGTCTAGAAGATAAATCATCTTAATTCTTTTGTTAGCCCTTGGGAGATGAGCTTGCTGAGAAGCTCAATTCTATTTTCTTTCATTTCAATTGTTTTCATTTTTGCTCTTTAATGGGTAGAGCTCATTACTGGGCAGCAAGGTTGCCATGATAATTATGAAGCAACTGTTACAATGAATCAGCCAGGATGACTTAAATTTACTGAATCAATGATATGTTGAACAGAAAAAAATATGTTTACTATTTTTACTTAATGTTCTAATTGATTTTTGCCCTGCTGTTTCCTATCTAGTTGTATTCATATACAAATGAAAGAGAAGATTCAGCAGAGTTCTAGTTATTAAATACATATGCCCACTGTGCTTAGGGAATAAAAAAAAAATAATCATTTTCTTTTCAGTGCACAAAGGTTTATTGAAATGCCATAAACCAATTTTTGTACAGTTACATGTAGTGTATTGGTAAGGGTAAGAACATCGAGGTGACAAATAGTGAAATGATTAATCCAAGCACTTCAGAGTTGACCTCATGTCAAGCCTTCACACAGTGAAAATATCACAGATAGTGGGAGATGCCCAAGAAAAATTATTATTGCTATTGATTTATATAGTACCATCCTCTCCTGTGGAGCTGTCCAGATTAATAAGGGAGTGTAGCACAATGTAACATTTTACAAAGACATGTACTTGTCTTGATGGTTAATAAAGGAGAAAGCATTTTTTCAGTCAGAAACTGAAGAGAATAATTTAGCTCAAATGATTTGCTTGTCCTCTAAAGAGGTGTGTTAAATGCTTCCAGGAGTTTGAGAATTGACTAATGGAGGGTAGGAGAAGGTAAAAGTCGTGACTGAGGTTGTGTTTAGGATAGGATGTGACCTTTATTAAGGAAATCTAAAAAAGAGACAAAACTGTAGATGACTTTGGGTTTGTCGAAGTTTTTATTGAGTTGCAACAATTTGAACTATTCATTTTCTCTGCTTTTCCTGATGCAAAAAAGGTTATGTGTGTATGTTTGCTGTTCCTTATAGTTCAACAGTTCAAGTTTGGCCAATTTTTAACAAGGACTGAAAGCACAGAGTAGGCTTTATCGGTTTATAGATGGTTAGATATCTCTTTGAGAGTGACAGAGAGGGCAGTATCTGCCTGTCTTTGAACAAGTAACCCAGTGCTGAGGCAAATCTATTTCAATCCTTATGGTTTCCCCATAGTTGTCTATAATTTTAGTTTTTTTTCTGCTGCTTTCCCTAGTCTCATAGAAAATTGGATTGTGTGAGCTAGTGTGGCTTGAAGGACAGAGGGGAGCTAGCATGGTCTACCTACTTTGGTATTAGTGTTATGAATATGTCATCCACAAATAAAATAACATAAAATAAGTTATTTTCATGAACATATATCCTCATTATACATTACATATATACAGTATACATTTAACTGAATGCAGCTGGGCAATGTTCTTTCAGATGCAGTATGTACATAGTGTACAAACTTACAGCATTCTATGTTATTAACTGCCATGCAGATAAAGAAAATCACAGAAGAGATCTCACTACTAAAATTCCATTGAATCATTTAATGATAGTTCCCATTTGGGCTTAAAGCAAAGGATATGTAATCTTTCATTAATGATACCAAATTTATTTTAAAGTAAGTGTTTCATAAAACAATAATTTAGGTCAATTGTGCCTAATTTTGAACAGTTCATTAACTGACGGTCTGTGTTGGTTGCAGAATGACATATAAAAATTAGAGATTTTTATTTATAGTGAGGTTCCAGTCATTAATTTTAGTTAAGAAAAAAAAAAACAAGTTGATTCATTAGAAGAAAAATGGCAATGTTATGATTAAATTGGTTTTTTGACAGTTTGCTGCAGGAAATAAAACATTAGTTCTACTCCATTGTCATCCCCTATTGTATGCTTAACACTATTGCTAATCCTTATATCATATGTGTATAGTTACCGATCTTTAAAATAATTTTGTCTATGTATGTTACAGGCAGAATTGATTGGAAATAGAAATAAGATCGAAGTACAAGAATGCTATTATACTTAGACGGACACGATTTATTACGTAGCTAGGAAAGATGTAATTTTTTCCTGCGGTAGCCATTTTAGTTCAGTTTATAAAATGAATACCATCTTTTAATGAAGATTACATTTCCTTTTAGATTTAGTTAATTTAATGAGATTATTAAATTTTATAGGGTGAAAAAAATGTAATCAACCTATAGTTAATAATCCTATATTAAGGAATATAGTGCAATGGGCAGTAATGTGCATAGGGGTACAAATGCAAAGAAACTGTGGACATAAGTATTGATTTGTTTTTTTATTGACTTGTGTATGTAAAGGAGATCAGAAGAATTTGAAATGCACTATTTCAAGTTTGAACTGGGTCATATAGAATTACAGTATCTCACAAATTGAGTACACCCCTCACATTTTTGTAAATATTTTATTCTTCTTTTCATGTGACAACACTGAAGAAATGACATTTTGCTACAATGTAAAGTAGTGAGTGTACAGCTTGTATAACAGTGTAAATTTGCTGTCCCCTCAAAATAACTCAACACACAGCCATTAATGTCTAAACCGCTGGCAACAAATTGAGTACACCCCTAAGTGAAAATGTCCAAATTGGGCCCAAAGTGTCAATATTTTGTGTGGCCACCATTATTTTCCAGCACTGCCTTAGCCCCCTTGGGCATGAAGTTCACCAGAGCTTCACAGGTGGCCACTGGAGTCACCTTCCACTCCTCCATGATGACATCATGAAGCTGGTGGATGTTGGAGACCTTGCGCTCCTCCTTCCATTTGAGGATGCCCCACAGATGCCAATAGGGTTTAGGTTTGGAGACATGCTTGGCCAATCCATCACTTTTACCCTCAGCTTCTCTAGCAAGGCATTGGTCTTCTTGGAGATGTGTTTGGGGTCATTATCATGTTGGAATACTGCCCTGCGGCCCAGTGTCCAAAGGGAGGGGATCATGCTCTGCTCCAGTATGTCACAATACATGTTGGCATACATGGTTCCCTTAATGAACTATAGCTCCCCAGTGCCGGCAGCACTCATGCAGCCCCAGACCATGACACTCCCACCAGCATGCTTGACTGTAGTCAAGACACACTTGTCTTTGTACTCCTCACCTGGTTGCCACCACACACACTTGGCACCATCTGAACCAAATAAGTTTATCTTGGTCTCATCAGACCACAGGACATAGTTCCAGTAATCCATGCCCTTAGTCTGCTTGTCTTCAGCAAACTGTTTGTGGGCTTTCTTATGCATCATCTTTAGAAGAGGCCTCCATCTGGGATGACAGCCATGCAGATGAATTTGATGCAGTGTGCGGCGTATGGTCTGAGCCCTGACAGGCTGACCCCCTCCCCTTCAACCTCTGCAGCAATGCTGGCAGCACTCATACATCTATTTCCCAAAGACAGCTTATGGATATGACGCTGAGTTTGTGCACTCAACTTCTTTGGTCGACCATGGCAAGTTTTGTTCTGAGTGGAACTTATCCTATTAAACCGCTGTATGGTCTTGTCCACCGCGCTGCAGCTCAGTTTCAGGGTTTTGTCAATCTTCTTATAGTCTAGACAATCTTCATGTAGAGCAACAATTTTTTTTTTCAGATCCTCAGAGAGTTCTTTGCCATGAGGTGTCATGTTGAACTTCCACTGACCAGTACGAGAGAGTGAGAGCGATAACACCAAATTTAACACTGCTCCCCACTTACACCTGAGACCTTGTAACACTAAGGAGTCACATGACATTGGGGAGGGAAAATGCCTTATTGGGCCCAATTTGGATATTTTCACGTGGGGGTGTACTCACTTTTGTTGCCAGCATTTTAGACATTAATGGTTGTGAGTTGAGTTATTTTGAGGGGACAGAAAATTTACACTGTTATACAAGCTATACACTCTTTACATTGTAGCAAAGTGTCATTTCTTCCATGTTGTCACATGAAAAGGTATAATAAAATATTTACAAAAATTTGAGGGGTGTACTCTCTTTTGAGAGATACTGTATATTCACTTGGGTCATTGCAGCATTTGTTTAGCTTTAGTTTTTGTTCTTGGTAAATGCAGCATGTCTTTATCCTGCATGTGATTTTCTCTTTTCTCCTACGCAAACCAGTGCTAATTTAAGCAAACGCTCAAAAAAAATCATGCGGCATCATTGATAGTACTGAATCTTTTTCCTAAATACACATAGTATATATACTATACACTTAGTGGGTCTGGTTCTGCTAAAGATATATTACAAACATAGGGAATCTAGAGGACTTATGAACATGCCATTTAACAATCAATCAGACTTCTGTTCTGTTGTAATAAGTTGCCAAGTAGCTGTAGGCTACATGGTCTGTCAATGTAGCAGAGGAAAGAAAAAAAGGGAAACATGACGAAAGGCAGTATTTTCTATAGGAAGCTAAGATCAATAACATGGAGACATGTCTTTGAAGTTGCAGGAGGAAAGTTCAAAACTAACTTAGAAAGTATTATTTTACCAAAAGAGTACAGGCAGTCCCCGAGTTACAAACATCTGACTTGCACACATAGTTACAAAAAGAGGCAGTGTGATGTCACGCTGGTCCTGGAAACCGCCGGGTGGTCATCTTGCTGCTCACTGTATGATGCCACCTACTGTCCGGCAGACCTGTCAGCAATTCCACATCACTGCATGGCCAGTAAACCCTCCCCTATGCTATCCAAAACTTAAAAATGTTTTTTGGGCACACTTAAAAAATGTGCCTGTTCCAACCTACATACAAATTTAACTTAAAAACAAACCTACAGAACCTATCTTGTTTGTAACTTGGAGACTGCATGTAGTTGAGTCTTGGAACAAACTTTCTGTAGAGGTAGTGAACTAGTAAGGGAATTTAAACATACTTGGGTACATAGATCTATACTCAAAAAAATAAAAAAAAATAAAAAAGGGGGAATTGCCTTGTGGTCCTTTTCTGCACATCTACATTTTTTTCTAGTTCTGGTTCTAGTCAAACCTCTTGTGCCTTGTATATTCTTGAATGTGCAATTTGATGTTCTCTCATGGAGTTTTTAGCAATGGATAGTTATCTTTATACCACAGATCCAGTGGTCCAGTGGTTCACACTTTTCCAGACATCCTGGTTAGCCTGTATTGATAGACTATATCATTTTTTTAACCACTTGACAACTGGGCACTTAAACCCCCTTAACAACCAGACCAATTTTCAGCTTTCAGCGCTCTCACACTTTGAATGACAATTACTCAGTCATGCAACAGTCCGATTGGTCCTACAGACCTTTTCACACTTGGTGACCTGGTGACCTAGACACCATATTTCTATTGATAGGTAACGATTTTTGAGGTACTCTCTTGTAGTTTAACGTGTAAGTTCTTATATGTTCCGTGTTCTCCAAACTGATCTTGGTCTTGATCTTTTTTTACATCTACACGTCTTTTCCTGGTGTTCCGTTAAGGGGGAAAAAATAAAAAAAAATAAAAAAACTCATATCTAGATACATGGGTTCATACAAATTTAAGGGAATGATCAAGTGATGGAGATGTCTTTCAAA
>BLSH010024769.1:4034894-4045904 GCA_018402905.1 Glandirana rugosa | reverse complement strand
GCACTGTGGGGCACTGTTGGGCACTGCTGGGCACTGCTGGGCACTTCAGGGCACAATAAAAATGTCTTTTACTCACAGTGGAAGGTTCAAACTCTCTCTCTCTCCTCACACGCTGCAGCGGTGTGAGGAGAGGAGGGAGATGAACCTTCCATGAACTTTTTCTATTTACATTGTGATCGCTCCATCATTGGATGGAGCGATCACGTGGTAAACGGCCGCCGCTATTGGCCGTTTACCGCGATCTGTGTGCGGACGGGTCCCCTGTTGCCGGGGAGTACCGACAGTCCCGTGTGCGCGCCCCGCAGGGCGCGCGGGACCCGCGATTCTGGGAGGACGTCAATAGACGTCCTCCCAGAATTAAGCAACCGCCCTGTAGACGTCATTTGTCTATAGGGCGGTTGTTAAGAAGTTAAAGGGTAACTCCACTTTCGTGGGGAAAAAAATAGCAAATAAAGAAAAAATAATATAACGTATACAATTGCGACACAAGTCATATTGTAATTGAATGTTATTAAAAATGACCTTTCCTTTTTAATCTGGAGCTCTGTAATTTTCTGAAAATGCAATGCAATATGGCTACCTGGAGTTGTTCTGTACACAGAATGTGTACAGAACGCCCCCAGAAACATCATTTCCTGCTTGTGTGATTGGCCCACCAATTTTCCTAAATTCTGCCTAAAACACAAGTCAGATTTCAGGCATTTCCTGAAACAAAAATGTAATTTTTGGTAAGAAACTCCTAATAGGAACACGTCTAAAGGAATGCAGGCCCAGCAGCTTTCCTCATCAGTGCTCTGCAGGTGCACAGCTGATTGATAATTATGAAACCACTCCAATTAGACGCACTCGGCACAGAGGAACAAGCAGTGATTTCTTCAGAATAACAAAAGGTAGGAATCCGCAACAAAGGTAGTTATAATCCCTGCAATGTACATATATCATGCAGAGGGGAATGCTTTTTCTTAACAAAAGTGGAGTTACGATTTAAGTACAGTGCATATTGGCAGTACTTTGCATGATATTTTTTTGTGTAGTTACAACATTTGACATTTTGTATATACCGCAGTTGCTTCTCTTTCAGACTTTATATATAAAGTCCTGTATAAACAAATTATCAGCATAACATTCTAAAAGCATGTAACAATTTTAAGCTGGAGGACTGGCATAGATGTTTCCACCTGTGACAATATTAAAAATCGTTCACTGAAGAATGCATTGTGGGTGCTCTAAAAAAGAAGTGGTTAACCTTTACTGAAAATAATATGTGGATATTCACTTCATTCCAACCATATGAAATGTATCTACACATGACTGGGCATTCAAAGCCATCCGGAATTTTCTTTTCACGGGATTGGACAATTGATGTGAATATTTGCACACTTTTCAACTTCTTTAGTAAATAATCTTCATTGTTTGATACAGTAGTATGTATCCTTTGTAGAGGGCCCCAGCCAGGACGCTTTCTCTATCCACAAGGAGTTTGCAGGTTTCCCCTGTATTTGCATGGGAGTCCTATGAGTATAACTGTTTTCTTCCTGCACTCTAAAGCTCATGTATAAAATTGGCTCTAGATTGATATTTTACTGAGAACATCCATAAGGAGAATAGTGCTATAGAAATATAAATGTATTATTAAAAAAATAATAGATTATACTACTTAAAGGACTCCTTCAGACTGTCTTCTGAGATCTTGGCTGGTTTGGCCAATGAAAAAGATGATGGCTACTATAAATGTAGAACTCCAGCCAATAATTTTTTGGTTCTTGATAAACTAGGAAAGTGTTAGAACAGGTTTTTTTTGTGTCCAATTCATACACAGACATCAAAATAAAAAAAATAAAATTTGGCTTGAATACCATGTTAACATATGTCAGAGCCTTGCTTTACTCAGGCATGATCTTGAAACAAAGATGGAGATCAGGAAGGAACTGGATGTATGTTATCGAGAGCTCACCATTGTATTTTAGAAAGGTTGTACATATTTTTTTTCACTGTCAGATGGAATAATAGTAAATGTCCTTATTGTCTTCTGCTGGTAGCTAAATTGATAAATCTGCATAAGTCACATGCATATACGCATATCTTTTGATCCTGTGTTCCATAGTGCCAAGTTTCATTCACAGCAGGCTGAATGAAACCAAATTTGGCACTGTTTATATACTTCACAAACCCTGCAGGGAGAATGTCTGTCAGAACACATGGATGCTTGGATTTAACTCTAAATTCAAGACAATAAGATATTTCCTGTTACCTTGTGTTCATTTCTGACTGCAAGCACCAAACTTAAAATACTGGTGCCCCTTTTTAGGCAAGTGTATTAGTCAATTTGCCTTTTGGAGATGTCTTAGGATCTTGAAAGCTCACAGTTTATGAGTTTCTTCTTAGCTATTTAAATATATCACATGTATAATAGTTTACATTTCTGCTACACAAAATGCAGTATCAATTAGCAAAGATTTCAATGTAACTTTAAATTAGCATTTTAGAGGAACCGTGTTGCCTATGCAGATGTCTTAAGACATTTACAGCCATCAGTAGGTTTCTGCTTTCATATTCTGCTGTCAGATTAATGAGGTGTAGATGGCCATAGATATTTGAGGGAAGTGAGATTTGGTGCATGATCAAACTTTCTCATTTTAACTACAGTATATAATTTATGGTTTTAGGATATTGTCATAATTGCATGCATTTTCACATGGTATACCTTGCCTATTGATGTATATAAAAATAGTCAGATTGGAGCCACCATTCATCTCAAATCTATGGATACCTTTAAAAATGGCTAAGAGCATGGAACCGCTGCTTAGTGAATGTATTTTCAAGATCATCCAGTAAACTATAGTGCATTGTATGTTAACATGCTTCAAGTGTTATTGATTAGTGCTTGTTTATGATCTATCATGTGTGCTTACAGATAGTCATTTAATGTTTCCATAGGGGACTATGGAAACATATCATCAGTCATTTTATTTGATGAGTTTATGGTCCTTTCACTTGACTAATATACACGAGATGTTCCCTGTTTCACAAAGGTTACTGATTGTTTTCTCTTGTGTCCTTGAAATTTCAATTATACTTCATCATGGTTTACTTTTTTTGTGTCTTCTTTCAGTGGTAGACACTGCCCAGGTGACATTTATTGAGTGGATGTTGCCTTTTAAGCATATTGCTAGACAATGCATCATTAGGATGTTGTTTTGCATTTTGGATCAACATGTAATCAATGTATTGTATATCTGATATACATAAATAAATATATATATTATGTTCACATAATTAAATATTTGCTTATTGCCTCTGACCAATTTGAGTTATTTCAATCTTGTATTTATTGTGCCAATCCCATAGACTATACTGTATATTAGAGTAAAATACACATTAAATTAGCCCCAAAGCCAAACAGTTTTTTTTTACCTTAATGCATTCCCTGCATTAAAGTAAAAAATGCCCCACTTACTGTCCACCCCCATCCCTAAATACTCACCTGACTTATCTCATTGATCCAGCCCTCTTTCAGCTGTAGCACCACTCTCCTCTCTTCCTGGTTTCACATGAGACACCAAGAACAGTGGGAGCCATAGGTTCCTGCTGCTGTCAGTCAAATCCCATGAGGAAGGGGTGGGGGTGTGGATTACCGGTACTGTGTGTTTCTATGGATGCACACAGCCCAGCTTGGGAGAGTCAGCACAGGTGTCACCATAGCACATGCTTGCTAAGGGGGCACCCAAAGGAAGAGGAAGCAGACAACACCAGTGGGGACTGCCAAAGAGGAGATAAGGGGCTGCTCTGTGCAATATTGTTGCACAGGGAAAGTATGTTTTATTTGTAAAAAAAATGCCTTTAATATCACTTTAAAAATGTTACAGGCACCATGCAATTTTATGTTTTGTGTATATATTTTTTTTAATTATTCTGTATTCTGTAATATGTTGATAGGAAAGAACTGTCTGAATAGCTAAGTTATCATTAATTTGATAATACTTTTTTCAACAAATTATAATTGACTTGGGCTTCTTAAAGACTGCTAGGCTAGCCTTGCCCTAGTATATCTTACTAATAGGCAGATGTTTATTAGTCCTATTTATATTGTGCAAGGTGAAACCTGGCTGTTCCCACATTCTCATTTCAAGGTTTCCACTAGTGCCTAATGCTTAAAGTGTATCTGTAGTCCAATTTGTTATTTTTTGTTTAAGTGTTGTATAGAGAAAGGAAGGGTTAGAACCTCTATGAGATTGGTTGTATGTTGTCCGCACTTGTAAGATTTACCCAGTCTATTAATTCTGGTTACCCTTGTCACCTGGAAAGAAGGTGTTAGGAAATCCAAAACTTTACAGTTTGCACAGGAACAGAAAGAGAGGGGACATCTTCCAAAGAGGGGTCGGTGGAACAGATGCCCCATCTAAAGGAGGATTTTCTCTTTCTGGAAATTTTTCTATGCCCTTTTATGTTATACTCTGGGCTAGAAAGGGAAATCTCTCCTATAGCGAAAATGTAAGCCCCAGAGATAACTGCATAGTATCTGTCATCCTATAACAGAAAATGCATGAACATAGATCTTTATGGCAGTGTCACCAGGTATTATTTTAATGAATGCTGAATATTTAAAAAATATTTAAAACAGCATCTGAAAATACATTAATATGTCAAAGCTTGTACATCCGGGTTTACATATACTTTATGTGCTTAGATGCAAAGTAATGCTTTGAGCAGAAGCATGATTAGGGCCATAAGCCAAGAAAAGGTCAACTTTGTGGATAGCAAAGGACACAATGGAAGTGGTAGTTAAAACCACACACATGACCAGTGACAGGGAGCAAGTGACCATATTAGCCAAAGCTGTCATTTTCTCTCAAACCAATTATAATCAGATACTGTGATCTTAAAATGTGATATTTCAGCAAATTAAAAGGTCACTCATTGGTATTTCAATTATAGATGAAGACTGTTGAGCTTGGTCACTGGCTATTTATATTTTCTACAGAGTTCAGCGATTATATCTCCCACTATAGTTGCCAGCTCTTTCCTTTTCCAGATTGGACTTTTGGATGTTTTCACTGCTGTTGCTGTCTCCATAATGCAAAATAAATTAAAAATCCAACAGATTGGAACACAGTCATAATTGCTGTGGCTGATATGCAGACCCGGGAACTCTAGAGGAATTAAAGTATGTCCCAAAGGTTCTGTGTGACTGTCAAAATAAGTCCAAAAATTCAGTTACTCTGTGATAAACAAGTCTTACAAAGTAAAATTTTTTTAAAAATGAACTTCCCTAAGTGAGCCAAATTCTTTGTCATTTTTGCTTTTCATGCTCCCATGGTTGAAACTACAGATCACAGTGCGATTTCAGAAACAGAGGCAGTGTTGTCAATCTATAAAGCAGTGGGCAGGACCAGGTGTGGCCAGTGCATCAGCAATGACATTGCTAATAGCCATACCCTTCTGCAACATTTTTCTATCCCATTGTAGTACACGCAAGCACAATCTGAATGCAGGTGATAATTCTGCTCTGATGTAGGAAGCAGTGCAGCAGAGTTGTCACTCCATCATGGGAAGCTGCATAAGGTAGAATTAAGTGACACAATCTACAGGTATATGGAAGACTCTACTGGGGAATTAAGGTAAAATTGTGCAAACTAATTGATGTAGTACATATTAGATATTGGTAGGCGATTGCTCGGCATTAATCCTCCAGCATTGGTAAAGTGTTACACATCTCAGTCCTAACATTTACTTATTGAGCTGCATTGATATTATGATCTTATCAACCAAAATTTGAAACATACGTGAGCAGGTTAAACATTTTTACAGCATACAGAAAGAGAATCAATAGACCAAGGACATTTTGAAAGCAATCATATGTATGATTGTGATTTGGATAGAATGAAAAAAGGAAATGTGTGAAAAGAGTGTTTTTTCTTTTGCAGGAATAATATTAACACGAATATTAACAACATGTATTACACTTATGCACTCTATTTTTAAGTGTAACATATTTCTAGCAGTATTTGGAATTGACATATCATGATATTTTTGTCATTGCAGTATTGCCAAGTCACACATGTGGAAATCCTGGACGACTACTGAATGGTGTACAACAGGGAACTACATTCAATGTTGGGGACAAAGTCCGCTACAGCTGCAATGCAGGCTACATACTTGAAGGACATGCCCTACTATCTTGTGTCTCCAGCTCCCAAAACAGCGCCTCTTGGGATTTTCCTCTTCCAGCCTGTAGAAGTAAGCTCAGTTTCACTTTATAATGTTATTTATTGGGTCAAAAGGAAATAGTTTTATATTTTTGCTGGAATTCAGCAGTTGGAAGGACATTTTACAGGTCTATTTATAAATGTTTTCACCCAAGATTTATAGAGTTTTAGCACATTTTTTTCTAATTAACTTCAATATGAAAATTGTGTGAGGCATGGGTGAACATTCTGTGAATCCTGGGTGAAAACATTTATAAATAGATCTAAACTTTTCCAGAGCACACTGCGGGAAAAAAAATGTGTTGCTACAGTTTCGTTCAGCCTCTTTTGCAATCAGACAGTCTAGTGACAGCATACTGTTCAAATATGATTCCAACTAGTCATTTACAGCACCAATAAATGTAGCATGTAGCATGTCATATGTATAGAATAGTTATTATTATTATTAGCATTAGTAGTAGTAGCAGTAGTAGTAGTGTAGCAGTAGTATGTATGCATGCACAATGTATGTAAAACCAAAGCCTCTCTTATTTGTTTAATTTATTTTTATTTTTTGCATAAAGTAGAGAAACCCTAGAACCGAACCCTGTCAGGTTTTTTTTTTTCTCTTTGCTGTCTGAGTCTCTTTAGGGATACTCCCTGTCCCAAAGACACAGCAGAAAGTAAGTCGTCTCCAAAAACAGTGGAAATTTCCTTTTAGTTAGTTGGCATCAGAACAGGTGTCCCCTTTGGAAATTTTTTCTCACCTCTTGTTCCATGGATAACTTTAAAATATTGGTTTTCCCATTGCTTTCTGTACTTGAGACAGTGATCATCAAGACAAGTATAGTGAGTGGATTTCCTCCCCAAGAACACAGAGAACCATAGAAACTAAACAACTTAGCATACATTTTAACCACTCCAGCCTCGGAAGGGTTTACCCACTTCCTTGCCGGGCCATTTTTTGCGATACGTCACTGCGTTGCTTTAGGAAAGAAAGGGGTAACCCCTGGAAGTTGCACATCTAAGGTTTCCTAGAGAGATGAATAGAGTGGCAACCTCAGCCTGGACTCCAACCAGGCCACACCACCAACTGCGTTACTTTAACTGACAATTGCGCGGTTGTGCGACGCTGTACCCAAATAAAATTTATGTCCCTTTTTCCCACAAATAGAGCTTTCTTTTGGTGGTATTTGATCACCTCTGCGGTTTTTATTTTTTTCACTATAAACAAAAAAAGACTGAAAATTTTGAAAAAAAACAATATTTTTTACTTTCTGCTATAAAACATATTCAATAAAAACATTTAAAAAATCTAATTTCTTCATCAATTTAGGCCAATATGAATTCTGCTACATATTTTTGGTTAAAAAAAAGCAATACGCGTATATTGATTGGTTTGCGCAAAAGTTATAGCTTCTACAAAATAGGGGATTGATTTATGGCATTTTTATTATTTATTTATTTTTTACTAGTAATGGCGGTGATCAGTGATTTTTAGCTGGGCTGCGACATTGCAGCGGACACATCCGACACCTAACTGACATTTTTTACACTTTTTTTTGGGAACCAGTGACATTATTACAGTGATCAGTGCTAAAAATATGCACTGTTATTGTACTAATGACACTGGCAGGGAAGGGGTTAACATCAGGGGCGATCAAAGGGCTAACTGTGTTCCCTCAGTGTGTTTTTAACTGTGTGGGGGGATGGGCTGCTTGGGACAACACACAGATCCGTATTCCTGCATAGAAGAAAGACAGGATCTGTGTGATCTCCCCTGTCAGAATGGAGATCTGCCTTGTTTACACAAGCAGATCCCCGTTATGTCTCTGCGGGGAATGATCATTGGCTGCCGGCGGACATGGAGTCCGCCAGACCTAATGATTGTCTCCCCCGCTTGCCAATGGGCGTGCACCCGATGTACTGCTTTGGCGATTCACGCAGCCGAGCCAACCTACCGCGGTATAACCGCGACGGCTGGTCAGCAAGCAGTTAATTATTCATTTTGTGTCTTTGAGGTTATTTCACTCAAGGATTCCGCATGCATATAAAGGTCACGCGACTCATTTTTTTGGAAATATCGCATGAGATATTAAAAAGGTCAATTCATCAAAGTAAATATCAAATGTGAGGTAATTATGACACTTTGTTAAAAATGTGAGGTAAATATCACAAAAAATAACTAAATCTTTAAAACAGAAGTATGGCCAAAGCTCATTTGGCTATACTTCTATGGTGGGTCACAGTAGTGCACTTTGTTCTGCAGGCTCTACAGGGATCCCAAAAATAATGTCAGAATCCACCAAAATGCCTGACCGACAGCTGACTCACACAATACAGCTCAATACAGCTGACGAGCGGGCGCAATTTTGCAGCATGACATGTTGGGTATCAATTTACTCGGCATAACATTATCTTTCACAATATGGAAAAAAATTGGGCTAACTTTACTGTTGTCTTATTTTTTAATTCAAAAAATGTTTTTTTTTTTTTTTTTAAAAAAGGTGCTTGTAAGACCGCTGAGCAAATACTGTGTGACAAAGTATTGCAATGACCGCCATTTTACTCTCTAGGGTGCTAGGAAAAAAATATATGAGGTTTGGGGGTTCTAAGCTAAGGTTCTACGTTTTTATAGCAAAAAAAAATGATTTTAACTTGTAAACACCGAATCTCAAAAGGAGGCTTGGTCTTGAAGTGGTTTATGTTTTTCTTTCCATCTTCCAAGAAGGTTAAAAAAAATATAACCTGATATGATGTTTACCAAAGCATATCAATAACAGATTCCATAAGCTCAGCCCTCCTTCATTGAATGGTTGATTGAGCAGAAACAGATTCTATACATTTCAGAGTAAACATCCTTCTTTAGCATTGGAACACCTCCATCATCTCCACCATCTTCACATGCCATTCCCATAAGAATAAAACAAAAACTGATCCTGGTACTTCTGCAATCTACTTTAATGCTAGAGCGCCTATAGATTATAGGTTACAGAAATGTTAATATGCAGAAATGACTGCCTGCACTCAGAGACATAGAATGCATATCCCTAGAAGCAAATTGAGTACTGTGTTGCAGGTGCATAACATAATAACATCACAAAATCCACATACTTTTATCACCCTTTTATCTAAAGTTTATACACTGAAATAATGTCTTTTTAGCAGAACTTCAGCATCCCAGATAAAATAATTTTCAGAAGTTTAGCTGAAAAACCAATGCTACTATGCACTGTTCTGTACATAGCCTCTGCAGAGAACAGTAGTGGCTAGATAAGAGAGTTGACACATTAAAAAATGTATGGAAAGCCTGGTTTTGGTGGCTAATTAATGCTATAATGCCAAGAGCAATGATATAATGGAACACGTAGTGGCTGGTCAGAAGTTAGCTGCCTTGCCTAGATTGCTGCCTTGATCAGTTTGTATTCAAAATCTTTTGGGCACCCTGCTTTCTTTTCCAATCACAGTATGCTTCTTGTCAACACATGAACTGATTGACTCCTTGTACTGCTTTGTCACTCTTCATCCCTGCTGTACAAGAACTGCAAGAGGCTGATACCAGGTCAATTGCAGGTACTCTCACTGCTTGTACTTAAAAAAAAATACATTTAATGATGTGTCAGTGTCAATGATTACAGAGTCGCATTGATTTTTGTCTTCAATAATTACCTAGAGGTCAGCTTTAACTGCATGTGAAACTAGCATGCATCTTCCAAGTTAACAGTGCTGGCAGCTTCCCTCAAAGTTTTTTTGGTCAGGTCCCTAGCTTGATAAAAAAAGCCCATTTTAAAGAAAATCCCCCAAATGTTGATCAGAATTGTTGCACCTTTTCACGAAAATGGGTTGGCTAATTTATTCACAGATGTAAGCAGAATTGACTGCAAATTAGTAATCGGCCGAACACCCCCCGTTCGGTTCACACTAGAACATGCGAACAGGCAAAAAATTTGTGCAAACTCTGTTTAAGTCTATGGGACCTGAACATGAAAAATCAAATGTGCTTATCTTAAAGGCTTATAGGCAAGTTATTGCCCTAAAAATTGTATGGGGACCCGGGTGTCATGGGGTTCCCCCTAAAACCCAAACCAGACCCTTATCCGAACATGCAACCTGGCCGGCCAGGATAGCCTGAACTGTACCAGGCTACATGCCCTCGACATGGGGAGTATGTTGATGTTGATGTTGATGGGGACAAGAGCCTCTTCCCCACAACCCTTGGCTGTGATTGTGGGGGTCTGTAGGTGGGGGGCTTATTGGAATCTGGAAACCCCCTTTAATAAGGGGGCCCCCAGATCCCAGCCCCCCATGTGAATTAGTATCAGGTACATCATACCACTACTAATTCACCAAAAAGTGTCAAAAAAGAAAAAGCCACAGGAGACAATTAGGGACAAGTCCTTTATTAACCACTTCAGCCCCGGAAGGATTTCCAGCTTTAGGACCGGAGCCCTTTTTGCGATTCGGCGCTGCGTCGCTTTAACTAAAAAACTGTGAAAAACCACTTAATCATCACCATACTACATGGACTATGATTAAGTGTACCCCCCGACCCTAGACCCCCGGGGGAATAATTTCCCCCAAAGGTCTAAGGTTATTCGGGGGGTGGATGTCTGGGGGTGTTAGTGTCGGTTCCCAACACCCCTTCTCCGAGAACAGGGGTAGTTGTAGTTGTAGTTGTATGAGGGGTACAGCTCCCGTACATCGGACCATGTCAAGTCCGATAGGACCGGCCGGTCCAACGTACAAGCCTATTCCCAGACCAAACCCAAAATCCCCCTTGGGGTACTGTGGGCCCAGGGGTATGTTAAAAATCCCGTTATTGAAC
>BLSH010024769.1:3999899-4023215 GCA_018402905.1 Glandirana rugosa | reverse complement strand
GCCAGGGATGCCCCTTGTCCCCGATCATTTTTATTTTGTCTTTAGAACCCTTTCTCTGTTCAGTCAGAGGAAACCCAGACATTGCGGGACTACGGAAACCCTCGGGACACCACAAAGTGGCGGCATACGCAGATGACCTGATATTCTTTGTTACCTCCCCGGGCATTTCCCTGCCTAATATTCTGGCGGCATTGCGGACGTACGGTGAAATCTCGAACTACAAGATAAACATGTCTAAGTCTGTGGCCCTCAACGTTACGACCCCTGCCCCAGAGGCGCTCAGGTTGCGCTCGTCATTCGCGTTTAACTGGACGACCGACTCTATTAAATATCTAGGGATCAATATCACTGCGGATCCAGCTGACCTATACCCTGCCAACTATGTCCCTCTACTCCATCAACTGAAGGCAGATCTCCAGAGGTGGCACTCCCTGACCTTGACGTGGTTCGGGCGTTGTGCAGCGGTCAAAATGACCATTCTGCCAAAGGTGTTGTTCATAATGCAGGCAATTCCTATCCGTATCCCATCGGGATTCTTTAAACAACTACAGGCGCTGTTCCGGGACTTTATCTGGTCGCATAGACCTTCACGGATCCGACTACGGACCCTGTCACTCCCGAAACTGAGGGGGGGCCTGGGGTTCCCTGACCTGCTCAGATACTTCAAAGCCGTCCACCTCTCCAGGGTGGTAGACTGGCACTGTAACGCTGAATCTAAACAATGGGTGGCAATGGAGAATGAGGATACCCCCCTGCCCATCGAGACATTGCCATGGTGCCGGCTTCGGCCCACAGACAAACTAACAGATCACCCGTTGATAGGGGCGACCTTGGAGGTGGTGGGTAAAGTGCTTCGTTCCTCAACTCTCGCCCCACTCCCATCACCGCTGACTCCGGTCGTCGGCAATCCGGACTTTACCCCGGGGCTCACAAGTCGAGGAGTCCGGAGACTGGCATGTGAGGGGAGGTCACGGGTGGGTGACATTTGGAGGGGGGATGCTCTTCCTTCTCTGGGGGACATCACGGGGTTGGTGGACCCTCCATTAGATCCTTTTAGTGCCTTCCAAGTTAAGCACTTCCTACAGTCACTGCAGAAAGACCAATACTCTCCCCGAGACCTTACCTCCTTCGAGAGGATATGCAAAAATGGGGAACCAGTCAGACACACACTTGCCCTCTTGTATGGGCTACTATCAGATACACCAGCAGATTCACCCCCGCTCTTCATCCGCCGCTGGGAAAGAGACCTACATATGCAATTCACCCCCTCTCAGACTGACAAGATTCTTCTTCTTGCCCACAAATCCTCCACGGCAAGTCAATACCAAGAGGTCGGGTACAAGATTCTTACCAGATGGTATAGAGTTCCGCATGTACTCCATCAAATGGACAGGTCCATACCAGACCTCTGCTGGAGGTGTGGGTCGGGAGAAGGCACGCTCATTCACATTTTTTGGGCTTGTCCCGCCCTCAGACCTTTCTGGGACGGGGTGACTTCTACAATTAAGAACCTGACGGCGGTTGAGGTTAGTGAGGACCCGGCTGCATGCCTTCTCCACCTATCGAGGAGACCCATCTCAAAATACAAAAAATCTTTAACGATGCAACTTCTCAATGCAGCCAGAGAATGCGTCCCGGCCCTGTGGAAACAATCTCAGCCCCCAACTATGACCTTGTGGTACTCTAAGGTCAATCACATCCACCGGATGGAAGAACTGACCGCTTCTTTGTCCAACACAGAGGAATTGTTCACGGAAAAATGGAGACCCTGGAGACATTTCACGGGTACAGAGACCTACCTGCGAGCTGTGACGGGACCTGCCCAACCTAGGTAAGGAGCCTCTCTTGGCCCCAATGGATGGCCATAAGATAAATTACTCGGTCAGCACCCCCTGGCATAGGGGCCTTTAACCCCTACTCCCTCCTTTACCTCCACATCCTACCTCCCCCCCCCCCCTTTTCTCCTCTCCCCTCTCCCCCCCTAGTCTAGATACCAATGCTACCTGCTTTCTCTTTTTCATTACGCACCCTGATTAACAACGAGCCACGTTATAATACCCTGCCCGGTCCCATTTGGAGAACGGGCAGTGATGTCAATGGAAGGGGGGCGCCCAGGGAATGCCATGTTTTGCCCAAATAGAAATCGCTGTAAGTAAACTCCCTGGTATAGTCCCAGTGAATTCATCTGTGGACTACTTCCCTCCTAGTTAACTCAGCAGATGTACTCAGTAGACGTTATGTGATGGACTCCCCAGAAGGGGATCGATGAACCCAAATGTATATCTTACAGCAATGTCAGTACTCTAAGAATTTAGGGGTTCAATATGATATACAATAAAATACTTGAGGATATATATATATATGTTGTCAAGACACCATTGGTGTCATGGTTGATATGTACACCTAACGTACTGTGGTCTGCTTTGTATATTTGAGCTTGACTTTACACTGTTTAATCTTGCCACCACTGTATGTACATTCTGTTTGAAATATCCTGACTTAATAAAGAATTTAAAAAAAAAACAGTTAAAAATCCAGTGATGCACCATTCCCTGCAGATTGGGACACTCTCAAATTTAAATTCAAACTCCAATCCCTCCACAACCCCATTCTGTCATACTTGCATAACCCAGACTTCTATCCTGCGTGGTCCTCACCTTCCTCCTTCCACGATTGGTCTAACGCTGGCCTCATCTGCACCCACTCACCACTCCCGATGTCTTTAAGACATTTCCTGCATTATGCTAGTCCACCGGTCTCCCTAGCTCTGAAATATTTAGCTTCCTCCAACTCAAACACTTTTTCACCCCATGCTTGCTTGCTGATCCCTCCCTACCAGAAATTACTCCCTTTGAGCACACACGTATAAAGGACCCCCATGCACGAGGAGTTATCTCCCTCCTTTACACCTGGCTACTAGACCCTCCCACTCATACCTCCCTCCGTTATGTCACAAGTGGGAATTTGACTTAGGCCTCCACTTAGAAACAATAGATTGGTCTGATATATGTTAGCCATGAAATCGGCTTCTTAGAATGTAGTGGTCACTGAAACTAACTATAAAGTACTAATGCATTGTTACCTGGTTCCTGCTCGGATTTCAAAGTATTTGCCCTCCTACCCACCTACTTGTTTTCAGTACACACCTCCACATGTGGTGGAGCTGCCCAATAGTTCAAACATTCTGGAAGGAAGTCTTTCAAATTATCTCTACCTTAGTAAGAATACCTCACCATTCCAATTCTTCAACCGCCCTGCTCAACATAAAGCCCCCCGAAATATCCCACCTCCAGTTCAAATTGCACCTGCAGGTTATCACTGCCGCAAAACAAACAATTGCAAAGGTCTAAAAATGCCCAGCCTACATACCACCGAATTTAAACACAGAACCACAAGGGCAATGATTCACGCCAAGGTGGAGGCGGTTGTCCTCGATAAAGTTTCCAAATACGAGCGCCTCTGGTGACCCTGGGTGGACCACCCATCACACTTTGATGATACCCTCCTCCTCCCCTATCTTATTCTTTACTAGGCCTTGACATCCCAATGGCTCCGGGCTCTCCCAGTTCTCCCATGGCGACCCTGTCCTCTCCCTCCCATTCTTTTCATCTTTGACTCTTTTCACTTCATTCATTTTCATTTCATTCATTTCACTTCACTCATTTTCTCTTTCCTCTTTTCTTACAGCTGACACGGTAGTCTCTTCCCTTACCTACGGAAGTAACCCTTTAGATCAGTCCCCCAAAATTGAATTGTTATGTTTAACTGTCTGTATTAGGGTGCAGTCATTCAGCTCATAGTTTCCATTAACCAGAAGCGGTTTTATGTTTGTATCTCATCCTAAGGAGCTGTACATTGAAGCTCACTGGTTCATCATACAGTACATTCTACAGCGCCTGGGACACATGTTCTAACCTGCACCTTTTTATACTTAAGTGCTCTTTATACTGCTCATTCACAAGCTTTTTATAAAGTATGTTTATCATCTTTTGGCATTGTTGTTAACATGTTGTCTGCAACCATCTTCAGTACGCTATGAGGCTATCTCCCCTCATTGTATCGTGTCTTTAATGCTGTGTGAACTGAAACTTGTTTCACTTTTGTATTTTCAATAAAATATTTGAACAAGAAAAAGAGATAGGTGCTGCTTTATAACATATTTTGTCCTCTTTGTCTAGCGGATGATGCATGTGGAGGAACTTTAAGAGGCCAAAGTGGAATCATCACAAGTCCTCATTTCCCATCGGAATATAATAACAATGCTGACTGTACATGGACAATACTAGCAGAGATTGGAGATACAATTGCCTTGATCTTTACAGATTTTCAATTAGAAGATGCTTATGACTATCTGGAAGTCACAGGAACAGAAGGCTCTTCTCTTTGGTAAGTGAGATTTGCATGAAAAACTTTATATTTCTTTAAACACTTAATGTAAAAAATGTGAAATAAAGACTAGCCAAATGCATAATGGGTGATTTCAAAGGTAATGGAAATCACTTATGTTGTTGGGGCTTCTTTATAGTAACAAGAAGGAATTCTTGCTTACTACAGTAACCCCCACTCTGTAGTTGTTTGAAGCATTTGGGAGATCAGGGTGCACCAAGATTACAAGTAGGAATACCGTTTTTTAAAAGACAATGGGCTTGAAAAATGAATAATTAGATAATGGTGCAAAAAGGAATAAACAGGTCAACTACCATATAAAAGAGTTTTTTTCGTGAAAAAGTCATTAGTTCTCTGTTGGTTTAAGTATAATGTTTTTTCTTTACAAAATAAGGGCATTACCACCTTGTTTTAGTGTCTGCTACAAAATGATATACAATATGGTGCTAAGGTCCATTTTGCAATTGTAGGCAGCATCATTTTTTTTACATACTATTTTTATTATTTAGATAATGTTATGTACAACATACAGAATAATGTGTTTTAGTGTCTACTTCAAAATAGTTAAAGATGCTAAGGTTAATTTTGCAATTACAGGCAGCATATTTTTTTTCATATAATTTTGATTATCTGGGGAATGCCATGTAAGACATTTAGACATATCATAACCACAATCAATATCAAATAATGAACAATCACGTCAAAATAAGATTGCAGTGTTTCAGATACAAGAAAATAACAATAAAACCAGTGCATACAGGGGAATGTGATGTATCCTGAAGGAGTGGTCTATCTTTCCCCATGGATAATAAGCTTATCATGTAACAACAAACAAAGAGAACATGGTAACAAACAACCAATGGCACACCCTGGGTATTGTAATTGTAGTATTCAAACCTAATCTAGTGGGGTTGGACTAAAGGGCAATAGTTGCTCAAGTCTGGTCAGCCAGCGGAGACTGTCTTTGACTAGGACTTGGGAGCATATGGGTTGACGTCACCGTTCTAGGCTTTACCAGCAATTGGATCACATGACTGGACTGGAGTGGGCTAAAAATAGGTATGTACTGTATATATATCTTTTTAACACACGTTAGTCAGCACAGTTGCTAGGAGGGGGGAGGGGGCATTTTTAAGGCTCTTCAGGTTTAAGCTTAAATTCTACTTTAAGGATTTTATAACCAGATTCCTGATACCTGTTACTAATTAAACACAATTAAAAAGCATAAGTATTTCGGCTTGTGCCTAAAGCCTCGTACATCCTATTCATTTTTTTGTTCAACCTGGCGGGTTGAACGAAAAATAAACTGACAGCTCAGGTCGGAGCTGCTGTACTAACAATCTGTTGTTAGTACAGTGATCTCCTCTGCTGTGCTATTGTGTTCTGACAGGGGAACTGCACCCCACTGTCAGAAAATTGTGGGCAGGAGCCAGTCGGCAGACCCTTTCCAGTCATGACACTTCGACAGTAGCTGGCCGCATGGCGGCTTCTGTCTCACCAGCTTCATATGCATGCGCCGTATGGCAGCCGGTTTCTATTGAACCGGTCGATGGCACCCAACATTCGGCCCATGTATACTAGGCTGGAGGTGAGACAGGTATTTGAAGGGTTTTTTCATTGGTGTAAGAATTGGTGCAGGATTTGAAATGTCTTCAGGAGGAGCAATTTGCAGGTTTGGAAAGCACATGTCTCACCATTCCAGTAGACTAGCCTTTCCATTCAAATTGGGGCATGAGGTGCTCAAAAAAGATGTCCATTGGGTAGGCATCTGAGTTAATATGACAACTTAAGGAATTTGGAGAAGGGGGAAGTCAAGGTCAAGTGCAGTTGTGCTCATAAGTTTACTGGCAGAATTTATGATTTTTTGGCCATTTTTCAGAGAATATGAATAATAACACAAAACCTTTTTTTCACTTATGGTTAGTGTTTGGCTGAAGCCATTTATTATCAATCAACTGTGTTTACTCTTTTTAAATCATAATGACAACAGAAACTACCCAAATGACCCTGCTCAAAAGTTTACATACCGCAGTTCTTAATAACGTGTAATGCTTCTTTTAACATCAATGACAGCTTGAAGTCTATTGTGGTTTTTGTGGATGAGGCTCTTTATCTTCACAGATGGTAAAACTGCCCATTCCACTTGGCAAAAAGCCTCCAATTCCTGTAAATTTTTGGCCTGTCTTGTATTAACTGCACGTTTGAGATCTCCCCAGAGTGGCTCAATGATATTGAGATCAGGAGACTGCGATGGCTTCTCCAGAACCTTCACTTTATTCTGCTGTAGCCAAAGACAGGTCAACTTGGCCTTGTGTTTTGGATCATTGCCATGTTGGAATGTCCAAGTACGTCCCATGCGCAGCTTCCTGGCTGATGAATGCAAATGTTCCTCCAGTATTTTTTGATAACATACTGCATTCATCTTGCCATCAATTTTGACCAAATTGTCTGTGCCTTTGTAGCTCACACATCCCCAAAACATCAGCGATCCACCTCCATGTTTCACAGGCCTTATTGACTCATCTCCAAATGTAGCGTTTATGGTTATGACAAAAAAGCTCAATTTTGGTCTCATCACTCCAAATGACTTTGTGCCAGAAGGTTTGAGGCTTGTCTCTGTGCTGTTTGGTGTATTGTAAGCGGGATAGTTTGTGGCATTTGCGTAGTACTGGCTTTCTTCTGGCGACTCGACCATCCAGCCCATCTTTCTTCAAGTGCCTCCTTATTGTGCATCTTGAAACAGCCACACCACATGTTTTCAGAGAGTCCTGCATTTCACCTGAAGTTATTTGTGGGTTTTTCTTTGCCTACCTGACCGTGGTTTGGTTTCAACAGAACCCCTCATTTTCCACTGCTTGATTAGAGTTTGAACACTGCTGATTGGCATTCTCAATTCCTTTGATATCTTTTTATATCCTTTGCTGTTTTATACAGTTCAACTATGTTTTGCCATAGATCCTTTGACAATTCTTTTGCTTTCCCTATGAATCAGAATCCAGAATCATCAGTGCAGCACTGGATGAAATATGCAAGGGTCTGTCAGGAGTCCAGAAACCCATTGACCTTTTATACACATACACTAATTACAAGCAAACAGATCACAGGTGAGGATGGTTGCCTTTAATAGTCATTCAAACCCTTTTGTGTCAACTTGTGTGCATGTTCTCAGGCCCAAATCACCATGGTATGTAAACTTTTGATCAGGGTCATTTGGGTAGTTTCTGTTGTCATTATGATTTAAAAAGAGTAAACACAGTTGATTGATAATAAATGGCTTCAGCCAAACACTAACCATTAGTGAAAGAAATGTTTTTGTGTTATCATTCATATTTTCTGAAAAGGGGGCAATAAATCATAAATTCTGCCAGGGAATGTAAACTTATGAGCACAACTGTATTTGATCAGGAATTTGGGGGTTTTAAGCTACTTGAACTGAACAGTGTCTCTCTAGAAGCAAACGTTTCTGTGGAACACCCATAAAGTCCTGCACAGCTGGCAGATGCTGGTAAATCAAGCTTGTAAGGTTTTTGTTTCTTAACTACTAAAAGGAAAATCTATTTAAGGCCCTGTTCATTTAATGTAGACTTGTACAGGGAAGCTAGGTGTTTACCAACCTGTTGTTTTAACTATTTTAAATTCTTTGTCAGGCCATCAGGGCTTTGACACCAGCAGAACATGCAATAACATGCATTATCTCCTCCTCAATGATCTCACTATACAACAAGTAGAGATGATTGTTTATCAGGGAGGGGAGGGAAGTAATTTTCAGAAAATCATTCTGTCCAGTGGAGGGGAGAAGTTCACTGTGCATAAAGTTCAATAGTAGTCTGTAAAAATATCAGCTATATAAGAGGGCTTAGCCTTAATATTGCCCTTTCCATCCCTTGACAGCCATAATAAAAAGTGGACACTGACTCCTTGTAAGATTAGCAAGCAGTCAGCCTGACTTGTTCCTATATTTAAAAAAGCAGGCATTTACAAGGAATTAAACATGTCTGTCATATATTTCCATTCACATATCACACAGATGTTTAGCAGATATCCAGCTGGAGCAATTCTGGTCACAGATTTTACCCTTGTATATGTGATATGCATTTTGTGCTTTGTCACAGACTTCCATATAGACTGTCAAAACTTTTTTCTATAGAGTGCATGAGTAAGACAATATATAGAAAGAAGTAATGGTGCACTGACAAATGTAACATAACAAACTCTAATAAATGTCATATATAACACTGATATAGATTCCTTATAATATTCTGTGTAAAAAATTGCTCAGTGATACCATACACATATGCAGTAAAAAATGTTGATAATAAACATCCAAAAAAACTTCTATAGTTGTAAAAGTCCACTATATAGACAAAATCTGTATTTAAATCATGAAAAGTAGAATGTGATGTCCATCCATAAAGAGACAGCTATGTATTAGAAAGCCATCACCGGACACCTCTGGGTGCAGTGCTGCTCACCTTAAACTATGACTCATTACAGGTCTTGCTGCACCTTAAAGATCTTACGCTATTTGCCTAGTATGCCTTTGATTAAATGACCTCCTCTTGTGATATACTTTTAAACTGGACAAGATCTGCTTGAGAATGAATGCTCAGGGTATAGGAAAAAATATGCTCATAGCGTATTATGTCTTCTCAATGGTGTCTTTTTAGTAGATTAAAAACACTTAAAAATGCTTTTTGTCATCAGCATATAGAAAAATGAAATCCAAGATCGCCTCCTCACCACAGTTTCCGGGTCCCGGAGACACTGGACGTGATGTCACTGGCTCCTCCTGATGTGTTGCGTCACTTGTCACGTGACTTCCTCAAGGTTGGGAAACCAGTGATGAACTACGGCATTAAATAGATGCTGTTTGTATACCAGTTGCCATTGTGACTTGGTGATTCATCGGGATGTACAATTTCACTTCATAGCGTTATCTAGTAGCAGTGCAAACATATATTTTTGTATTTAATGGTGGCATTATCAGAAATGACCAGAGATTTTTATTGTTTTATAACAGATGTTTTATTAGTTCTATTGGTTTTAATATGTTTGCACTGCTACTAAATAATGCTATGAAGTGAAATTGTACATCCTGATGAATCACCAAGTCACTATGGCAACTGGTATACAAATAGCAGCTATCTAATGCCTGCGTTCGTCACTGGGCTTTCTACTCTGAGGAAGTTACGTGACAAGTGACACAACGTGTTGGGTGGAGCCAGTGACATCACTTCCGGGTGTCTTCGGGACCTGGAAGCTGTGGTGAGGAGGCGATCTGGCAATTTGGATTTTATTTATCTATATGTAAGTGTTTTTAATCTATTAAAAAGACACCATTGAGAAGGCATAATACGCTATGAGCATATTTTTTATCCAGTTCAGCTCTTTGGTCATACTATGTACATCCAAAGAGAGAACCTTTGATTACAAGCTGATGGCTGCAGTAACAGCCATTAGCCTGTGCTGGTTTTGTATAGCCGGCTTCAAAGTGATGGGGGATGCTGTAGCTACATAGCTGCTGTGCTGACCACTTTCACACAGCTGACCGGGTGGTGCCCCCCCTCCCGCCAGTGGCCCGCCCTCCTCCCGTGGTCCCCGGGCTGTTCCCAGACTGTCCCATGCTTACTGATGCCGAGGAAAACATCCGCTGGCAGGGGGAGAGAGACTGCAGTGAGACGAGGCAAACCCATGCCTCAATCTCACAATCAAACAATGAAACCAAAACCGACCCAATGCTATCACATAGGAGTTTATTAACCCCTTGTGATAGCAATCACATAAAAATTAAAAAAAAGAAAAAAGTAAAAAAATAATAATAATCAAATATATTAACATTTTTTTTAAAATTACAAAAACCCCCGTTGCCCTGCACACCTGTGCAAACGCACAAAGAGGGTGCAAACGTGTATGTAAACCACGGTCGCACAACACATGTGACATATCGCCGCAAATGTGAGAGTGAGAACAATAATTTTAGTACAAACGCTTCTAGTTAACTCTAAATTGGTGAGCTGTAATGTTTTTTAAAGCTTCACATGCTGTAATTTTAGGGCACCATAGTTTTTGGCGAAATCGCGGGCACACACAATTTTAATACATGGAATGTTAGGTGTCTATATACTCGATGCAACCTCATCTTTTTTTTATTTTAACCAAAAATGGGTATTCTATGGCGTGGTTTTGTACTAAAATTTATTTTATTATATTTTTCCAGAAGATTTGCGTTTGAAAACAGCTAAGCAAATATCATGTGAAAATTTTTTTTGCAACTATCATCTTTTTATTATACAGGGCCTCTGCATTCAGAAAATATATAATGTTCTAGGGGTTTTTGTAATTTTATTGCCAAAAATTAGGATTTTTACATGTATTCGACAAAGAAGAACAATTGCTCTGAAGCTGAACTGGTTAAATACCCTGAGCATTCGGTCTCAAGCGGAGCTTGTCCAAAGAGGAGTTCATTTAATTGAAGGCATACCAGGCAAACAGCACAAGATCTTAAAGGCGCAGCAAGACCTGTAATGGGTCATAGTTTAAGGTGAGCAGGCACTGCACCCAGAGATGTCGGGTGATGTCTTTCTAATACACAGCTGCCTTTTTATGGATGGACATCATGTTTTACTTTTCATCTTTGAAATACAGATTTTGTCTATATAGTGGACTTTTAGAATTATAGAAGTATTTTGGGATGTTTATTATCAATATTTATTATGTGTCACTGAGCACATTTTTACACAGGATATTATAAGGAATCTATATCTGTGTTATAGATGACATGTATTAGAGTTTGTTATATTACAGTTGTTTGAACAGCGCACCATTACTTCTTTCTATATATTCACTGTGAGTGGTAGGTGTTTTACCATTAATAGTGGTGCAGCAGTTCCTCTCATTGCACATTTTATTCAGTTTCTCATATAGTAGCACATAAGTAACCCAATAATATGAGTAAGCCCATTTTTTCTGAGAAAAGCTTTAGCTGATTCCCAGCAAACAACAGAATTTTTCCAGTGGGGGGCATTGTGCTGAACATGCTCCATCTACCAGCTTTGAGCTATGAAAATGTGTGCTAAAAGTATCATCATTATGCAGGTGGTAAAGGAATCTCCAAGTAGGAGTAAAGGGGTGAGCAACCTATTATATATATTATATATATATATATATATATATATATATATATAAAATATAGCTATTTTCACTGGACCATGACTGGAGATTAAATATAATAAAATAATTTCTCAATCTGTTTAACATGTAATACAGACTGTCCAATATTGTATCACACATTGACAAAAAAAACCCTATCAGGCGGGTAAAAAACTCTTCAAACATCAGAAGGAACATGCAAATGCCGAAACTTGGGCGGATGTGGTAGTCAAAGGTTTCATATCACGCCATTTTTCTTCTAATAGATTACAAATTACATAAAGTTGCCTCCAACTACAACTGTTGTATTTGACTGGATTGAGAAATATTGTAGGCCCAACAAGTAATGTAATTTATTTACAGATTAAATGTAACAAATAATTACTTTAATTTGGTTCATAGATAGACATATAAAATATGACAGAGATAAAGAAAGGCACAACAATTTTAGAATTTTTTCTCACACTGGATGTGCTAAAACCTCGGACAACATTCCCTAGGAAATATGTGCAAATATGCCTCAACAGATGAAAAAAAGATTTCTGGGGTAATTGCTGTTTAAAAAAGTATTTATGACAAATTGAATTCAAAGCAATACTAAAGTTTGATTGATAAATGCAGAACTACATTGTGTTGACGTATAGTAGCCATATTGATAACAACATAAAAGTATTTAATGACAAAGTAATAAACAATAGACTGTGTATTGGATAGTAGTTCTACAGATGGATAATTTGGGAAACTTCATTGTTTTTAGCATGTAAGATGCAATTTTATAAGTTTCATATGTCTTGCCAAGAGTGATGGAAGACAAGACATTTGCCCAACTTTAAAAAACTTTAACATCACCTGTGATCTTCTTCCCAACCCTGTCATTTGGCAGACGTGGGGAAACACAGTGAAAGTTGTGTTCCTTTTTCTTCATGATTGTTACTGGGATGTGCAGAGATTTTCCAACATGACAGTGTCATTGAATGGTAGGTTTTAGTGCTTATTTTTCTTCTTTTGTTGTGTCCAAATGTGCTGCATTTTCTATATATTTGGGCTGTGCATTACCATCTAGATTGTTCTATAGCAATAGAAGAGTATCCAAAGAAGCAGTACAATTGCTTTGGCCAGTATGTTGCATCAAGTGGAGGTTATATATAGGGAATTATCTCCGTGACTGGATGTGTTAAATTGCCATCATCCCAATATTAGCTAATTGAGATACCTCATATTTTGGGGATTTTAAAGGCAATTATTGAATCAACTACAATTTATAGATATTTGTTCTTTATTCTAGTCATTAAAATTGATTTAAGAAAAAAGGGGGGAAAACAACAAATATCACATATTGAAATACAGTCCTGTATGGCATGGATGATTTCATATGGGAAACCACCGAGGCGTTTGGAATTTTGTAAAGACAGAATTTCTTCATCAGGGAAGAAGAAGCCATTCTGTAACAGAGAACATATACATACTAAAATCCAATATATGAATTTTGTAATAACATGAACAATATCAAATAAATATCATTTGAATTTAGTATTTCATAAACAACTTACAGTTATGATATTTTTTGCAGTAAGCAATCTCCATGATTCACCATATCCGATTCGGCATGTATGCACCTCCCACCATGCAGGGATGGCTAGAAAAAACGTTTCCTTAAGCAACGCTTAAAAACACCATATATGTGTCTAAAAATAAGATATACATATGTATAGTTGGTTTGTAAATAAATAACTTGTGTCCCTGGGGTCATTAACTCCATGGGACTTTCAAGGATAAGTATGTCATTATTCATTACAAAAACAAATAAGTAGTGTGCTTACCCGTTGTTTGAGCTTTAGGGCTCAAGAAGTTGGCCTGACCAGTGGGTCAATGACCCCAAGGTCCGGGGAATACAGCCTCCAAATGGTGGGGGCAAACCAGGCAAAGAAAAGAAGTGAAGGGGAACGAAAAAAATCTCGGGTCAGCCGTTGTGACAGACACTGCCAGCTCAGCGGCCTCTATGGAGCTGGACTCACTGATGGTGTGAGAGTAATGACGTTGGGTGCCATCCTCCAAATCCTTGTATAGCCCCCACCATTTGGAGGCTGTATTCCCCTGACCTTGGGGTCATTGCCCCACTGGCCAGGCCAACTTCTTGAGCCCTAAAGCTCAAAGGACGGGTAAGCACACTACTTATTTGTTTTTGTAATGAATAATGACATACTTGTCCTTGAAAGTCCCATGGAGGTGATCCCCCAGGGACACAAGTTATTTATTTACAAACCAACTATACATATGTATATCTTATTTTTAGACACATATATGGTGCTTTTAAGGGTCGCTTAAGGAAAAGCTTTTTCCATCCATCCCTGCATGGTGGGAGGTGCATACATGCCGACTCAGAAAAGGTGAATCATGGAGATTGTTTGCTGCAAAAAATATCATAACTGTAAGTTGTTTATGAAATACTAAATTCAAATGATATTTATTTGATATTGTTCATGTTATTACGAAATTCATATATTGGATTTTAGTACATATATGTTCTCTGTTACAGAATGGTTTCTTCTTCCCGGATGAAGAAATTCTGTCTTTACAAAATTCAAAACGCATCGGAACGTTTACCATACGGAATCATCCATGTCATACAGGACTGTATTTAAATATGTGATATTTGTTGTTTTCCACCTTTTTTTCTAAAATCAATTTTAATGACTACACTAAAGAACAGATTTTATCTATAAATTGTAGTTGAAAATAATTGCCTTAAAAATCCCCAAAATATGAGGTTTCTCAATTAACATCAAGTGGAGGTTTCCCTTTTTTATTACTTCGTAGTAGTAGGAGTGTTTGTAGAATTTGTTACCCATTGTAATAATGCAGAAAGTTTAGCGTTTAAGTTTAGCATTTAAGTTTAGCGTTTAAGTAATATACTTTATTTTCACAGTACTTAGATCCCTTATGCAGGCATTATTCATTTTATCCCGAAGAAGGGATCTACATTATCCCGAAAGCTTTTTTAGTAGCTTAAGTTAGCCAATAAAGGGTATCACTTATAACCCATGCTTTTTGCAGTATTACTGAATATGAATTTAAACTATTTACTACCTTATACTGGTGTCCCTACATCGTCTACACATGGTGTTTGAATTTAACATGCTAGACAAGGGACTGGCTTGTGTTCTTATATAATACTTTGTATGCCAAAGAGGCAGCTGGAGGTAAGAAAGATCTTTATTACAGTTGGTAATTCTCAGGCTTTTTATGGATACTTGTAAGTTGAACTGGTGTTCACTTTAAAGGTGATAAGTGACATATACATTGTAAAAATCTGAAGATACTTGTAAGTTCACTTAAACTGTACCCCTCTATAAAAGCTCCAAATCGGAGAATGCTCCTGTATTCAAATAACAACTGGTTCCTGAAGTTGAGTGTGCCCCAGAAGCACCCCTGTCTCCAATTCCTAAATGCTGGTCAGTGATGCTGTCTGAGGGAAGTGATTGGCTAATAGTAAGGACTTTGTAGGGGCCAAGCATAACTTCAAGAACTGAAATTGCTTTTTGCATTTTACATTTCCCTGATTTTTGGTGCTCATAGGTAATTCCGGGTATGTGAACTTAACAGGTGCCTTTATCCTGCAATAACTGGTCATACAATTTAGATGTGTTAGATGTTTGCAAATTATCCAGCTATAGATCATTGTTGATTCTAGCTGCCTCATAGACTTACACTATATCTTATCTCCCCTGGTAAGACTTTCATGTTTACTAATTAGAGAGAGCTTTAAAGCGAAAGGTTCTGTGTCTTTGACTCATTCTTAACAAAGACTGTGCTTACTTTAAAGATTTGTGTTTTGTTTCTCCCGGTGGACTGGAACACATAAATAAAGCCAATATTTAGGAGGCAGAGCTGGTGATAATTATACGGCCTTAGGCAGACCTTGTCATTGTACCATCTTGTGAATCATAATGATACATACTTGCCTAGTTTGTCAAATTCCACAATTATTGCACTGGGAAATGTGCATTTTTCATTAGGTAATGGCTGGATAGCACACTGTGTGAACACAGACTGATATAAACCAGCTATATATAGGACTTTTCCCCAAGGCTGTTTCTATTCTTAGTTGGAGAGCAAGTACAGTGTAAGAGCATTGGTATGAAAAAGGTAAAATGTGCTCTAATGTGTCAGTCCTAAATATAAAGGCCATGTTACTGGGTGCTTATCAATGTATGCATGTTTGGAAATTAACCGCTTGCCGACCGTATATATACAGCAGCAAGGCGGTTCTCCTGTGCAGGATCACGTATCTGTACGTGATCCTGCACTTCCGGCTCTGGGGTGTGCACATGCACCGCCAGTGACCCACTCCCACTGTGATTGGACACAGCAGGAGCCAATCAGCAGGGATCATTCCCAAGAGAGACAGAGCGACGGTCTGGCGATGTAAACAGGGCAGATCGCCATTGTGTGAGAAGGGGAGGTAGAAATCCTATGTTTCTGCTAAGCAGAAACACAGATCTCTGCCTTTTTACAGTAAAAGTGCATCCACCGCAGTTAGTAATCACTCCCTAGGAACACATTTAACCCTTTGATCACCCCTGATGTTAACCTCTTCCCTGCCAGTGTCATTAGTACAGTGACAGTTCATATTTTTTAGCACTGATCACTCTATTAGTGTCACTGCTTCCCAAAAAGTGTCAAAAGTGTTGCTTAGTGTCCGAATTGTCCGCCGCAATATCACAGGTCTGCTTTTACTAGTCAATTATCGGTAAAAAAAATAAAAAATAAAAATTCCATAAATATATCCCATAGTTTGTAGAAGCTATAACTTTTGTGCAAACCAATCAATGTACGCTTATTGGGATATTTTTTTATCAAAAATGTAGTAAAATAACACATTGGGCAAAATTGATGAAATTATTTTTTAAAACATTTTTATTGGATATGTTTTATAGAAGGAAGCAAAAAATAGTTTTTTTTTAAATTGTCAGTCTTTTTTTGCTTATTGTTCAAGAAATAAAAACCACAGAGGTAATCAAATACCACCAAAAGAAAGCTTTGTTTGTGGGAAAAAAGGACAAACATCTCATTTGGGTACAGCGTTGTACGATCACGCAATTGTCAGTTAAATTAACGCAGTGCCGTATCACAAAAAATTGCCTAGTTATGAAGGGGGGGGGGTGGTGTTAAACCTTTCCAGAGCTGAAGTGGTTAAAGTGTATCTGGGGTCAAAATGTCAAATTTAAAATCATATATATAGTTTTACATTGAATGTCAATTATTTCTAGCCATTTCTATTAACCTGAATAATCTTGAAGTTTGTGATTTTTTTGTTGAAGAATACCACACATTCACTTCCTTGAATGCAGTGACACATATTCACTATGTTCTGTGAATATGCGCTGCTGTTTCACACATTTTATAGATGCTGCTGTCTGAGGAGGAGCTTCATGAGACAAACTCAATGCAGTAAGGTGACCAGATTTTGAAGATTAAATCTGGGGACAATTTACTGGCCAAGCCCACTTTAAAGGGCTAGGGTAGGGTTGGAATAGGGGGTTGGGGTAATAGCAACACACATAGCATGCAACACCAAATAATGTGGCCAACGATAAAATGGAGCTGAATGTGGTATAGGTAAATAAAATATGAGTCTACTCTGTTCTGGGTCAAGAGTGCATAACACACAGATGTCAGGAGCATAGGTGTGTGCAGCCTATTACATTATGGTGTGCACCCCAAAGCTCAAACACAAATTCCTTTCTCTGCAGCCTCAGCTGCACTGGACAGTGAATGAATAGGAAGTGCTCTGTGCTGAGCGGCTTCCTGTTAATTCACAAACTACTGAAACATATTGAACACAGCTAACTATGCTTCAGTTATGAATGGGCACAATGAGTGAGTATGTTCACTTAGAAAAGGAAGGGGCCGGTAGATTACACATTTACTAGCCCCTTCCCCTGCTCTCCATCCTGAAAGATCCCTAGCAGGAGCTAGGGGGAAAGGAGAGGAGGGAAGCCAGCAGCACTGAGGGGTTAGGGGAAAGCCAAGGCAGTAGGGGAATTTGCCCTACACACAGTGATTAGGGTGTGCCCAGGCACACCTGGCACACCCCCCCCCCCGCATGCCTATGCTCGGGAGTAAGTAATGCACGGAGTGCAGAGGTCAGGAGTAAGTAGTATGCACAGAGTGCAGAGGTCAAAAGTAAAACATATGCAAAGAGTGCCTCTTAAGCTATAATCCCACCATTTTCCCCTTTATACATGAGCAACAAGCATATAATCCTAGCAATACACAGTCATATAGGGACATTAGGGTTGCAATGATGGGCTATGGCCTCCTGGGGGCTCACCATGACAGGTGGACTACTAAAAGTGATGGGTGGATGGGCTAGGTATGGGGAAGTATGTGGATAGGTCAGGTATGAAGAAGTGGGTGAATATGTCAGTTATGATGAGGTAGGTGAATAGATCATGTATGAGGAGGTACATGGACAGGTCAGGTATGAGGAAATATATGGATAGGTAAGGCATGAGGAGGTAGGTGGACAGGTCTGGTATGAGGTGGATGGGACAGGTGGGGAGGAAGGGGAATAAGCCATAAGCGAGTGTCAGAGAGGGAGACAGGTCACAAGAGAAGGCCAGAAGGGGAATTGAGATATAATAGAGGGACAGAAGAGAATTAGGGTACAGTAGAGGGGCAGAGGTGAGACTGTGATACAACAGAGGGAATGAAGAGAGGTTGAGCTACAATATAGGGACAAATAGAGGACTTGGGTACAAAAGAGATGCAGAGGGGGAATTAATGGCCTAGTGCACTTATGCATGGCACATGCTCTGCAGGTTTGCTGGAGATTATTATTAGATACCAGTCGGCCTTCATAGATCTGCCCTACTGTGTAGATCTTGCTGTTGGACAGACATTGCAGCCATATGGCCATCAGAATTTCTCATAACCTGGGGTAGCATCCAAGATACTCTAAAGGAATTCTGATGCCCGGTTCCCAGCTCAACCTGCATCCACTACCATTAGCCTAGGAGGATGAGAAGCAGCCAATCAGGAAATATTTCAATCTGAATGTGGCCTGCCAGAGAGAGCTGTGCAGGCTGCAGCATGGACAAAGTTGGGACGTGCCCCTCCCTTCTGTCCAGCCATGGGTCGGAGACGGTGTTTTACTAATAGGCATGAAATAGCATACACTTTTTTTATGGGGATGGTCTCCTAAAATTGGCAACAGTGCTCAGAAAATGGGGATGTCTGGTAACTCTAAAGTACAGGAAACACACTACATCATCACTACTTTTAGGCAGCATGGTACCATAGGGTATGCAATCCTTAGAAATTGAAAGTAAAAGGGATTGAGCAGAGGAGAAGAAGTAAAACATGCAGGAAATCCAGGAAGTTGTTGAAAGAGATGGTAAGTACATTGGCAAGAAGTTTACAATGGATTGTCAAAAATAAACAGCATTTGTATTGTTATTACAATGCAGATGTTACAAAATGAAAGTGCATGCTGTGACTATAGATCTTCTTTAAATTATGCTCCTGTGTTCTCTTAGTCTTCATCTTTTAGTCAATTATTGACTTCACAGCTCCCATATTAATTATTAGCACGCCTCTGTCTGCACCCTCAGTGGTCTATAGGAAGGTGTATATGCAGGGGATGCATGATAGAGCACCTCTATGAGGACCTCTATGCACTATGAAGATTACTTTTACATATACAGTATATGTTTGCTTTATAGACTATGGGCCACTATTGTCAGGTGAGCCCATGGGTTCCCTGTACAGTGCTTGTATATATATATATATATATATATATATATATACAGCATAAACATATGAATTACATCTCTGTAATGCATTCACATTTGTCTGCTTTATCCCATTAAAGATGCTGAAAGTACAGACAAATTCCTGTTTATCTGCCAAAAATGCACTCAGCTCCTAAGCTGGGTTCACAACACAAAGGGCATTGTGGACTAAAACCACATAAATTGATGTCAGTCCTGCCAAGCTGTATTTTCCTAAACTAATGAAATACTCCTCCCTCTCCTTATCTTCAAAACATAGAGAGTAATAGTTCTGTAGTCAATGTTAGAAACTGGGAGGGCTAAGGTATTGAACATATATTAAAAAAAAAGACACTTTCTATGGTATATTAAACAGCGCAAAGGGGAGCCAATGGGGGGGTTGATTTATTAAAGGCAATTCACTTTGCAAGGTAATTATCATATTATGGGAATTTTTTTTCCCTTTGCTTAGTGAATGAGGTGAAGCTTTTCTGATTTCCATCATCCAATTATGTGCAACTAAAAATACAGTTTTATGTTTATCTTCCTTGAACATGATTGGGTATTCTTTGCAAAGTGAAAATTCCCTTGCAGAGTGAAAAATTCTTTGCAAAACAGAACAGAAAGTGTGCATTTAAATGCAGCTTTTTAACATATTAATTGAAAAGGCGAAAACAACAAGAACCAATACCTTTTCAAAGAAGATTTTATTATGAAGAGGATCAGTTTGCAAGATCAGAGACTTGAAAGTTATCAGCTTCTTGGTACTCAACAAAGCATCCTGTCAACACCAGTTTAATTACATGTACTTTATGTCCCAACTTCCACCTAATTCTAGTCACTAATGAATAAATATGCTGTTTTGTATATACAAGACTAGTGATTTTTTAAGGTCATATGTGTCTTTCTTAATGTTGCTTTTTGCATAGTTATAGACATAGGCCCCCGTCTCCCACATGTCTAAGGCAAGGAATTCAAATAGGTCAATCCCAGCAATGCATTGTGTGGTGGGGACAGGGGGTGTGCATCTTTGCTATGAGAAAGAAATATGTTGATGAAAACTGCTGTCAGCTATTTGCCAGAGCAGTTACTTTACTATTTGCATACTTGTACATATAAACTTTTTAGAGAAAACTGCACAGATAGCAGAATATTTATTTAAATGTATGATTCATCAAATAACAAATCACTTTCCTAAACTATACCCTAATCATTGCTTGAATATTCAGGTAAATTACAAAGCTTGGTATGAGTAAGCTAATGTATACTTTCAGTGAGAACATATTTTCACAAACAATTTCAATACATTAAAGTATTTTTGAAGTAACTTTTGCTTTTACATTCTTGGTGTATAGTATTTACTCTGTTAAATTACATAGTATACACATATGTAAATATCCCTTTAGCATCTATCTGTATTTAAGCCTAGGTTCACATTGGTGCGGGTATGAAATGATGCACGGTAAGGTGCCGCAATGGAACTGCCCTAATCGGTGTGACGCTGCCTTTGCGGCACCATACCATTTTCCAAAAGTGGTTTCTGTACTTTTGTCGATTTCAGGTGCGATTTCCATTGACATCTGTGCAGCAATCCGCACAGATGTCTCTGAAATCGCACCTGAAGTCGGGACTGACATGCGGGAATGAAAAGGTGCGAGTTCAGCTGAACTCGCACCATTTCATACCCGCACCAATGTGAACCTGGGCTTAAATACAGATAGATGCTAAAGGGCTATTTACATATGTGTATACTATGTAATTTAATAGAGTAAATACTATACACCAAGAATGAATTGCCGCTTTGGCATGCGATTTGACATGTCAAACCGCATTCCGAAATGCACCAGTGTGAACCAGGGCTAAGTGATCTTCAGTATAGTCACTGATCAGCAGTTGCTAGCATACAGGTGTTGATTTACTAAAAAAGAGGAGACTGTACATTTATCAAAGTGAATTTTCTATTAGCTTGGTAAACTGCATTTAATATTTACCTAGCCTAATGAATTGATTTCACTGAATACCCAAACATGAAATGTTTACTGGTCAAAAGGTAATAAAGTAATATAACTTATTTAAAGGGCAGGCATAGGCTGCATATTTGATAAACACTAGTAACAAGTGAACTGCAAAGTTCAGTTCAGATGACGATCAACAAACCTGGCAGGAAATGAGCAAATGCCAAATATATCGCTGAACTCAGTTGAAGTCTATAGGAGCCTAATCCTGTTTTTTTTGTTGTTCTGGCCTTTATCAATGCAAATTTACAAGTTTTTGTTCAAAAGAGACATGGGCACCTGGGTACTCCCATGGGGAACATGTACCAATGGAAAAGACATTTTTAAAAAATACTGTTCAATGGGAAGAGGGTCTTTTAATGCAACTTACCAGCTTCTTGCTCTACCACTATATTAAAGGCCAAACAGGAAAAGTGGCAATCTGGGGGAGGACGTACCCCTTCCCACTCTAGTCACTTGTGTATGCACTCAGGGGTGCACAGTGGCACAATCTTTGATTGCTGTATCCCTCAGACATAGCGGATCACATATCAGGGTACAAGGACACTGTCATTGGCCCTGCACCATGTGATTTCTCTGACCAATCCCAGTGATCCCAGCAGCAGTAGTAAGCAAAGGCTTTCGTTCATGAATTCTTTGTTTACTACTGTGATCACTGTGATCAATCACAATGATCACATTGTACAAAAATACATTTTAATTTTCTTCCTTGCATTTTCCAAAAACTTGGGGCGAAAAATTACATTTTCAAAAGACACATTATGCCTTTAAGTAATTACCTTGGGGTATTTTCTTTCCAAAATGTGGTAATTTTGTTTTTGTGGGTGTTCTCCTGTCCTGGTACTTCAGAGAGTCAAGGAATATGGTATACAGTCAGGAAATTAGACACATAATTTATGCTTCTTGAAAGTCCAAAGGTGCTTTTTGGATTTTGGATCCATTTATGCATCTAGGCTGTAAAAAAGTGTCCACACACTTGGGAAAAGTACTAGAATATGTTTTGGGGTGTGATTGCTATTATATACACAAAAAAGATATTAAACATCGCTACCCTTGGGCACATACCCTGAGTGTTAAGGGGTTATATAAAGTAAGATACACCATCAGTACAAGATATTCTTAAAAGCAACGAATTCCCGGAGATTAGCAAAGTCATAGGTGGTTTAAAAAAGTCATTGGCTGACTCTGACAATGCATGCGAGGCTTGCCTTCTCAGAATGGACAGGGGGTCCAAGAACTGAAATAGAAGAGGGGAAGGAAAGAGAGGTGCCAGATGGGCATGGTGTAGCACAATTTATTAAAAAGTATAAAATATGAACAACAATTGCACTCACATTGCTTAGGGGAGACAGACTCAGATCAGGAATGAATGTGCAGGGACAGTCTCAGAGTGCAGCGGTCTAATTCCTTGCCAGCTCACCATGCCTCTTAACTTAATACCTTAGACTGTCTCCTTTCCAAAAAGGGGTCATTTGGAAGGTCTTTGTACAGTGCTGGCATTTTAGGGCCTCAAGAAATGATATAGGCCTTCAGTACATCAGAATTGATCAGTTCTGATGTACTGAACTTAAATGATTTTAACAATGGCTGCAATATAACAAAGAGTGAAAAATTTAAGGGGGTCTGAATACTTTCCGTACCCACTGTATATATATATATATATATATATATATATCATTACATATCTAAGTGTGGATTCCCCCTTACACCAGGGTCCCCAGAGAGCCCCCCCACTTACATCAGGGTCCCCAGAGAGCCCCCCTTACATCAGGGTCCCCAGAGAGCCCCTTCCTTACATCAGGGTCCCCAGAGAGCCCCCTTTACATCAGGGTCCCCAGAGAGCCCCTTCTTAACGTCAGGGTCCCCAGAGAGTCCCTTCCTTACATCAGGGTCCCCAGAGAGCCCCCTTACAGAAGGGTCCCCAGAGAGTCCCTTCCTTACATCAGGGTCCCCAGAGAGCCCCCCTTACATCAGGGTCCCCATATATATAT
>BLSH010024769.1:3978619-3999889 GCA_018402905.1 Glandirana rugosa | reverse complement strand
GGGTCCCCAGAGAGCCCCTTCTTTATATCAGGGTCCCCTGAGAGTCCTTTCCTTACATCAGGGTCCCCAGAGATCCTCCCCATATATCAGGGTCCCCAGAGAGCCTCCTCCCTTACATCAGGTTCTACAGAGAGCCCCCCCCCTTACATCAGGTTCTACAGAGAGCTTCCCCATACATCAGGGTCTACAGAGAGCCTCCCCATACATCAGGGTCCCCAGAGAGCCTCCCTTACATCAGGATCCCCAGAGAGCCTCCGCATACATCAGGGTCCCAAGAGAGCCTTCCCACACATCAGGGTCCCCTGAGAGCCCACCCCCTTACATCAGGGTCCACAGAGAGCCTCCCCATACATCAGGGTCCCCAGAGATCCTCCCCATACATCAGGGTCCCCAGAGTGCCTCCCCATACACCAGGGTCCCCAGAGAGCTTCCCCATACATCAGGGTCCCCAGAGAGCCTCCCCTTACATCAGGGTCTCCAGAGAGCACCTTTCTTACATCTGTTTCCCCAGAGAGCCCCCCCTTACATCAGGGTACCCCCGAGAGCCTCCTCATACATTAGAGAAAGAGGGGGTGGATGAGAGGGGGTGAAAGAGAGAGAGGGGCTGAGAAAGAGAGACCCCCTAGCCCTGCCTGCAGTCCCTACTGTCCAAGCCCCTGTCTGTGTGGGTAGGGGTGTGTGATCCACCTACCTCCTGCCCTCGGTCAGCCTATTTTCTTCCTGTTCCATGGCTGTCACAGCGAGCTAGGAGAGGAGCTTAGAGAAGAAGTGCAGGCTCTGGGAGGTGCTGGGGATGCTGCTCAGGGTGGTGGTGAGGCCTCTTCTTCTCTCTCTCTCTCTTACTCCCTCCTGAGCTCTTCCCGGCTGCCCAGGCCCCCCCTATTTGAAGATGCTGCTGCCCTGCATCCCACCACCACCGACAGCCACTCCAGTCCAGGACCATGACAAGGGTGCTGGGCTCAACTCTTTAGGCCCCACGAGCACTAGCGCGGAGGAGGGGGTAGTGGAATCCTCCTCTGCTTTAAAGGCTGGACAGAGAGGGAGTCACACTCGTGATGTCACTGGTTGCTAGGCGCTAGGCAGCACTAGCAACCAGTGACCAGGAGTAGTGTCAGGTGGAGGTGGGGGTGGAGCCGGAGCCATCACTACCGTGGCTCAGTCTGCCCCTGTCCCCTGCATTCCAGACCGGAAAATACCTGCTAATTGTGGGACTGCATCCACCTGGTAAGAGACTCTGGGCTATGGGCCCCAGACTCTGGGCTATAGCCCCAATAGCCACCCCCTAGTGATGCCCCTGGCAGTGGGTAGATATTGTTGGGTTGTGGATCGTTGTGCGATGGCTCAACATTTTCAGGTGGTGGGTCATTATTACTGATGTGGATCTACAGTACATTGTTGGACGATGTGAATGATGCTGGATTTACATCAGGGAACATTGTTTATTTTTATAGAGTGCTATTGCTGCAAATTGACAAACTTTCAGCTGACATTTGTTTGACATTGTATCCGACCCCCTGTATATATGTAATTACAAAGCAAACACAGAAAAATATATTTCAAATAACACATATTGATAACTTTTTTTTTTGCATTAAGCTGGCCACTTTCAAATGTATATGAAAAAATAAAAAAACTAGGTACCCTTTAATCACAGGTTTGGGGAGCCGCCACTAGGAATTTTAGTTGCAGCGTTAGCAGTTGTATGGCAGGTTTCCTGTGAGTATAGTTTTATTTGTAGCACTTCTTCAATAAAGTGATTTTATGACTTGTCTGTTATTTTTAGTGTGAAACAAAACTGGTAGGCATAAAAAAAAAAACAGTTGTGTCAAAAAGACAGACTTGCTATTGTGCCCTATGGCAGAAAACTGTATAGGTGCATTAGTTCACAGCCACCCAGCTTCCAGGACAGGGGAATCTATTGCTGCCCAGTGTACTCTGCAGGAACACAGAAGTGGATGAATGATGTTCTGTTTTCAGTTCTTTGTTATAAGTGGGTGTGGGGGAGTGCATTTTTTTCACAGGAAAATACAAATAGATAAAGATGGCAGCGTGCATTGGGGAAATACAAACACACAACATTCTGTATGCAACTCAAAAAAGCATTTACTTTTTGGCAAGACATTGGGTTGAGATCAGGTGGTAAGAGGAACCTTATGCTGGTCATAAACATAATATGTTCATTTTGATAGAAGATATCTTTCAGAAATCTTTTGCTCTAATTGTGCAGTGGGATCAGTAGTTTTGATAAAAATGGCCAAAAGACCCTCATGGAATATCATATTTTTATTTGACGAGCAGAACAATCAATTCCAAGATTCCAGGATTGTTTAATATGATAATAGTTATAATCTACTGTTTGTTGTTACATGCGTAGCCAGTATAATGCACAGGCAGAATGGATGAGAGCAGGCTTTGGAAAAATGCTGTCTCCAGGCATTAACTGGCAGCTTGGCTTGAGGAAATTTCTCATTTGACAGTCTGAGCCGCAGGGTTACTTCACCCATGCCTGACTCCACATACCCAAAACTGACTCCACTGAGAGCAGCTGATTCTCTCGCAGCTTAACCTTTTACTGTTGGGGCTCAACCTGGGGGAAAACTTGAGTATGCCCTTTTCTGTTGCAAGTGTGTAGCACTACCCCATAGGAGCTGCTAGAGTATTGCACAGGTATTCCCCACTTTTGTGCTGACAGCCAGGCACAATGCATTTCCACAGCCAGGTACACACACACACACCTCAGCTCATTGGAGTCAAAGACTATGCTAGCTGTGTTTGTTTTGTAGTTTTATTTTGAGGAACATGGATAGGGTAAGGGGATTGCAGTCAGATACTTGTGAAGCAAACTTATTCACAACTTGAGGACTCTAGCTGATCTAAGATGGAGCCTTAGGTGAAGTTCCTTGCTGGGAGCAGATGGCAGACTTCTCCTGATTTGAAAGTGTAAAAGTAAAGAAGCTTGAGCAAAGTCCCTTGCAGTAAGTGACAGATAGACAGAGCTCTTCAGATCACTTGCCAGTAATCTGTTAAGCTGGGCCCTTTAGCTGACTACAGAACAACAGAGGGGGTTTAAAAATTCTAGTCCCTGAGATCCCAGAGATGTCGGTACTCACAGGCTTTCGTAGAGCAGCCGGTAGTCTCTCTCGGTGAGGCCAGACAAATACTCGGCAAATTTCCCGCTCAGTCAGCTTTAGGAGAACCAGGGCAACTCTTCAGGTCCACTTTCAGCCTCTTGGCAGCAGGTGCCAAGAGAGGCAGCAGTCTCTTAGCTAGCTGGTGGAATCCACTATGGATAGGACCCCAAGCTCATGTGTTCCCAGAATATATATACCAGCACCCAGCATGCTCATGGAACACCCTCCCCTGTAATTGGCCAGAGCTGCATACATATTCATGTTGCCCATTAGCCTAGATACCACCTATGTTTTAAAAAGCTCTAGTAGTTTCCAGAAGGCAGGAGGAGCCCAGGCAAACTTAACAGCACCAGAACATCATGAGTAGTCCTGACTAGTAAATTGCAACATTCTGTTTGGCAGAATGCTCGAAAGAAAATGTGCTTCTAGCTCCCCTGTTAGGCAGAGTAGAACATGACATTAACCTAACTATATACATCCTAGAACCTATACTAGGAGGGCTTTTACAAGTGCTAACTCTGACTTCTTAGGTTACGGAGGTCTCCTGGGTGCTAGAACACTTTCTGCCAGGAACAGGTACTGACTTTTCCTAGATAGGGTTAGCAGGTCCCCCTCTTAAAGCTGTATTCTAGTCAGCCTGGGATAGATTAATGAAGAGAATTGCTTACTTAATTTCCTGATCACACAGGCTTTTTCCCAGCTGGTTTTTGGATCAACAGCTGGTTCAACAAAGCCTCTCCCTTATTCTCATAGTTGTGTGACCACCCCCTCGCTGACATCATCATATAAAAGCCTTGTCCTGCATTGTACTTGATAACATTAAAGGCTCATCCTCATTCCGCAAGGGCGAGAAAGGGCAAGAGTGAGAAAGATCACTGGGTATAGCAAGTGTAGAGAATAACTATTATTTTGCATTATAACCCACTAGACCAGTGGTTCTCAACCCCTGTCCTCGGGACCCACAAACAGGCCAGGTTTGCAGGATAACTGAAATGCATCACAGGTGATATCATTTGCTGCTCAGTGATTTCAGTATTCTATTCTGCATCTCCCCAATGTAATACTTAAATTCTGGCCTGTTGGTGGGTCCTGAGGACCGAAGTTGAGAACCACTGCGCTAGACTAAAATATTTAATGACTATAGCAATTCAGTTTATGGGAGGCCCACCATAATACATTTTCAATAGCTTTTCACATATGTTACTGTTATCCTTTTTTATGCTACTGAGTTCTACAGCCTCTTTCAAACACTTTCTTTCTATATACACTCACTCCATCTGCACATCATTGCTCTGGACTGGATTTCTGATAACAATGGATTATGCTTTTGCAGTGTGTGTTGGCCAGGTTGCATGAAGTCTCCACCAGGGGTGCATGTGTCAGGGTGGCAGTGCAGGAGGGAAATGGGGAGCTATGGTCACCACATAACAGGAAGTGCCTGAACAAGGACCATCATAGCAGGATTGCCAGTCAGTTTGCATCCCTCAGCATTCTAATTGGAGCTACTAGAGACCGTGCCAATTCACAGCATGACTTTAAGCCTGGTGCACATGGGCGAATATCCACCCTGTCTGACAGAAGCTGGATGAACTTCTTGATTGTGTCAAATGGCTTGCTAGAAAAACAGCAGCTGACTGGCATCTGACCGGTGTGAACTAGCAGAGGGACAGTCCCCCTTTTAGAACACAGTAGCTCAGTGGGGATATCACTGTACTAACATAGCTTAGTTAGTGCAGCAAGTGCCTCCGATTTTTTTCGTTCAGCCTGCTGGGTTGAAGGAAAAAAAACTGTCAGCGTGTACTGGGCATTAATCCTGTAGTTGGCATTATTGATATGAACTCTAGCTAGTCCCACTCTATCATTCCACTGCCTGCCTTCAAGCAATTTAGACACGCCCCTCTCAAGAAGAGGGATGGGCAGAATGTCTGTGCATTCATGTGACCTCAAAACTACAAATATTAGGTATACATTTTTTTTGTTTTAAATACGAAATGTTTATTAGACCATTCCAAAGATTTTTTCAATGTGATAGCATGATTTTCTTTTTTTTACTTCACATAAACTTTAATGTGAATGTCTTGTGTCCACGCAGAAAGAGAAGTACCTCTGAGTTCATATATTTTACTTTCAGTCCAAGCTCCATCATTAAGATCCTTCTGTCAAAAATGTATCCTTAGGATAGATTTCTTTAACCCTGTTAGGCCAATATGGCTCCAGGTTTGTTGCCATGTGCATACCAATTTAGACGTAATTTCTTGATAGTCAAAAGACGACTGAAAGTAGTTATGGAGGTCTTCTCTAAGATTATAGAGGAGGGCCGAATCAGATGTGTTGGGGTGGGCTTTGTTACTCTGTTTGGTCTTATGTATTTGCTCATTGTGGGAAATTGATCTTCTCTGATAGTTTTTTCTTCTCATGGACACCCAGCTTTATAAAGATCCCATTAACAACCGCCTTATGGCCATTCCATAGTAGTGGAGCATTTGTTACAAATCCATAATTTAGGCAAAAGAAAGATTCCAATTCTGTCTTTATTTGTTCCTGATATAGTGGGTGAGAAAGTAAGGAGGTGTTCATACACCAGGTTATGTATCTCGGCCTTGTTGGGTTCATAGATATTGTTAAAGTTACTGATGCATGGTCTGACCAAGTAATTAGGCCGATGTTGGCTTGAGACACCATCTGGAGGGTAGATTTGTGCAGCAGGAACAAATCAATTCTAGAATAGGACTCCTGGGCAGCAGAATAAAATGAGTAATCTCTTTCCGAGCCATGCAAGCACCGCCATGGATCATATAGGTCTTCAAGAGCATGAAAGAATGAAGAGCTGTTGGTGTCTTTCTGCGGGCAGAGGAGGAGTCTAAGGTGGGGTCAGCTATATCATTGAAGTCGCCACATAATACTACGCTGTCATTGGGGTAAAGCGATAATTTGCTGTGGAACATGTGGTAAAACCGCTTCTGATGTGTATTGGGAGCATATATGTTAACAATCACATAGGGGACATTGTCAAAAAGGGCAGATAGAATGAGATATCGGCCCCTAGGGTCACTTTCTACTTGTTGGAGCTGAAAAGATATAGATCCACACACATCGATCATAACCCCTCTCATCTTTTTGATATTATTAGCAAAGAATTGATGGGCAAATAGGCAGTGGCAACAGGAGGGGGCTTTCCCTTGTACAAATGTGTCTCTTGCACACATAAAATATCTGTTTTTAGGGATAGGGCTTCTCTCCATAAGCTTGTTCTCTTAAAGCCCTTTTGCATTGATGATGGTTATACGAAGCGTTATTGTTATACTAGTTCAACTGTGCTTATTAGATGGGAAAGAGAATGAGGTATGAGCCCGGACAGCCAGAAAAGAAGGGTCAAGAGAGTATAGATTCAGAATAGGCAATCAATTTTACAGACTCAGTGTTCGTTTACACACAGATACACATTAAAGAGCAAAAAGAAAATAGGAAAGGGAAATGTGGTGTGCTTAGTACACAGCGTATCGGGGTACATGTGACATATAATCAGTGTATAGTAATACAACACAGTAACTACACTACGAGGTGATATATTGCAAGTTGCTTAGGCATTTATAGGGCCTGCTGCCAATGAGCATGTGTTAGTTATTTGTTATAACATAAGTACCAAACACCTGTGATCTATGAGCAGGTGTGCCTAGGGCCTCTTTGAGAACGGTTGTTTCCTCCCTCTGATTAGAGGGTTTGGTTGATTATACCCCAGTTTTGCAGCTGTTTGTAGCCATCTTTGGGGGAGGTGATGACCAACTGCTTAGATTGGTAGGTAATCAGAAGCTTCATCGGAAACCCCCTATGATAATTAACTTAAAATTGCAGTTGTGGGTGCAAATTCCTTTCTCATTTGAGATGTAGCTGCTGAAATATCCTGGTAGAGTTGCATTGTTGGCATAGGGGGAAGATATCGTATGATTTGACCTGGCTGCACACAGCAAGCACTCTTTGACATGGTAAAGATGTACTCTAACCAGGACATCTCTAGGGATCGTATCAGGAAGGTGGGATTTGGAATTCTATGCGCCCTATCCAGGAGCATATCCCTTGGCGTTAGATCTGGGATGAGTTTGAGGAAATGTTAGTGTAGATAAGCAACTAGATCATTTTGCTTCACCGCCTCAGGAATACCCCTGAGCTTGATATTATTTTGGTGGGAGCGATCCTCAAGGTGTGCCACTTTAAGTTGGAGTTTGCGGATCGTTTCCGTTTGGTCCTCATATGCGTCTACCAATTCATTGTGCGGTTTGACTACTTCCCCCACATGTGACTCTAACATGTCGGTGCGATCATCAATGACGTAAATGCGATCAGTTAAGTGAGAGATAGTAGAGCGCAGTTCCTGTTGCAATCCAGTTTGCAAGGACATTGGCATTGCTTTTAATGAGGTTTAATGAGATTTCTGAAGCTGGAGCATCAGAGGTAGGGAATGCAGCTTTTGGTGTTGTGTGCCCAGTTTCTATGTTAGCTTGTGACTGTGAGGAGGTTGCCCAGTGATATATCTTGGTCTGTGAAGGCTTATTGGGTGGTGTGCTGGTGACAGAGCCAGTCTCTTACCTCTGTTAGTAGAGGAAAGTGAAGCTGCATCCTGTGAGGTTTCCTCCATTGCATCCAGGTTCTCCTGCTCTTGTTCTGCCAGTGTGTGTGGAGAAGAGGGAGAATAGACATTCTCCTCAACGCCATCTTTCCTTTCTTCCCCTGCCTGCAGCATGAAGTAGCATGTGAGATGGCACAGCATTGCTGTCTGGCTTTTCTTGCGGGACATAGCCTGTTAGGTGCCTGCTTTCTTCCCTTCCTAAGGCCTCATGCAGACAGGATGTTGTAAAAACGTCAGCGCTACAGCAGCACTAAATATGCGCATGTTGACGCGTTTTGCCATTAGTGTTTCGCCGCGTCCGCATTTCTGACCTTTTTAGCCGCGTTTTTCGGTGTTTTTAATTTTTATAACTCCTTTTTACAGCTCCTGGAAGCACAGGCTGTCATTTTTTCTACTGCCTCTAAACGCTTATGCCTCCAAACGCCTCTGAAAGTTTGTGTATGCATGGACACATAGGCTAACATGGAGGGGCTTTTAGAAGCAGTTAAAAAGAACATCAAATGTCCCTAACAGCAGCTGTAAAAATGATCTGTGTGCATGGGGCATAAGTGAGGGTGTTTTTGCCAGAATCTGTCACTTCTGGCCGCTGCTATCACCAATGGTAGTGCAGAGAAGCTGAGTCAAGCAGTCATCATGCTACGCGGCTAGGACATGCCCTCTTGGGATAGATTTCTTTTTATAAATTGTGATTGTTTTAAGAAGGCAACAGTAGCATAAGCAATAAGACCCAGAGAGAACTAAAGTTACCACTAGTACCCTTGGTTTTACAGCCACTGTGTACCTAAAAAAATCTACCTGTCCACCTTTTCATCTAGGCCTAAATCCTAAAGTTTGAGAACCTAATTTCAAAAGAAAGATTTGAACTCTTCTGTGTCCCATTTTTAAGTTGTCATTCTAATGTATCTTTTCCATCAGTTTATTCCAGTATTGTGTACATCTTCTTCACTATATCATGTATTGTACAGTCCTGGCACTCGTGCACCTTAGCCACATTTGAGCATCTCTGATATTCAATAGTCTCTCCTGACCCTACTGTCAAACAAACAGGGATGTTGCAAATAGAGTGGGTGTTGAACCAAGCCGACCTGCCAGCACACTTTGTGTCGACACATCAGTTTACTGCTGGAATTGAGAGCGTGTTGCATAGGTTGATAAAGCCATCTATGTGTACGTGGGCAGAAGGACTATATAGGGTGATAAAGCCGTTCCTGCATTAAGATACAGTGGGGCTGATTTACTAAAACTGGAAAGTGTTAGAAGCTGATAGGCTACCATGCACAGCAGTAGCACTCTCCTGTTTTAGTAAATCAACCCTAGAGGGTTTGATTTACTGGAGGCAAATGGCCTGTTTGCTTTACAAGGAAATTTACTCTTACCTTCATGAACGTGAGGAAGATTTCCTGCGTTCCATCATCCAATCATGTGCAAGCAAAAATACTGTTTGTTCATTTTCCTTGCACATAATCGGGTATTATTTGTGAAAATTAATTTTCAAAACATTTACAGAGAAAAATCTATACTAAAGCTTAATTTTTAGATTTGGGGTTTACATGCCCTTTGGGTCATATTAACAAAACAATGTGAAAATCAACAAACTGTCACAGGTGGGTAATGATTTCCTGTAATTTAAAATGAAAGGTTAACTTGTAGTGAATATTTGGCGAATGTCACATTAATGAACATGCCCTTTTGAGCATTTCCTATCATTACTTCACAACCTATAAAACTCTAGCCCCAGCCATGCCATTCTTCCTCCATTGTGATTCCCTCTAAATTTTCTTTCTACATTATTTGAGCTGCTGTTCTTTTCCTTTATCTTTTGTTAAAAGCGAACAAGTGCAAATTTACAACACTGTCAAAATCCCTGAATCCAAAATAATACATTTATTGTTAATCCAGAAAAATGGATGACATTTCAAATAAAACAAAACTTTTGTGATTTAACAAAACAGATGGCATCTTTCCTTTCTCGCACAATACTTTTTTTTCTCATTGTTTATCTTTGTGAATGTTTGAATAAATCAGACGATAATTTCAAGCTTATGAGTCATTCATACCTGATAAACAGAGAATCTATATTTAAGCATTTTCATTTCCTGATAGGTTTCTGTGGGAATAGATAGATGATTATATAAAGCTTATAGTGAACATATTTGAAGAGGCAAGTGTTTCTGTTCCAGTCCTGTAGCTAGCACAATGATCCAAAAAGGCAACTGTATCAGGTGCTCCCACATTTACTGCTGTTCTTGTTTGTAATTATTTTCTTTTGTCTAATTATGTGCTTTCTTTGAGCAAGCTCTTGCCGTTGGAGGGATTTAAGAAAGCCAGCTTAAATATCAAAAGTTTTTAAGTGGCATATATTTCTTTGCACTATATCATTATTGTGGTTTTTAGATCATTTTGATTGTTGCAGATTTCTAAGCAGAGCTTCTTCTGCAAAGCATACCTTGTGATTTTTTAGTGTAGGATTTATGTTTACTAATGACGGCAGTTTCATGCTCAAGGCTAATGGAAATTTGAAAGGATAATTAACAGTTATTATAAGCTGCAAAAACAAGGCCTTTTCTTATTATATCCCTCAACCTAACACAAACTAATAACAGCCTTGCTTCTACAAAGATGATTTAGAAGTTAAAAGTTATAATTTAGTAACAATTATAACTACTACAGCTATTAAACCAGTATTTTGTAGTATGTATTTTGAAGTAAGGCTGGATTTACACAGTAGAATTCTTTGTATGCTCATCATGTTTCAGTATTTCAGCCACATGAAATTATAATACTATTTCTACATACAACTGGACATAATCAAGTAATGCTGTTTATACACCACCTGAGTTTGGCATGCAAGGCAGCTAATTCAGGTATCACTGGTAGTGGTTTATCAGTATAGAAGGGCCCTTGCAAGCCATGAACAAGCACAACTTTGGGAGTAAAAATTCACTGTTGCCCAGCTCTTGCCATTAAGAGCTCTTTGTCGGTTTTTAAGGATTCCACTTTTTCAGCGAGGATCAATCCGTTGATCTCCGCTGAGCTGGCGGATAACAGGTCCATCTCTGCTCACTATGCAGAGACGGACCTGTCAGAGCCCCGCTCTCCTCTATGGGGGATCGGATGAAAATGGATCCACTTGTCCATTTTCATCCGATCTGATCCACCAGACGGATGGAAAATAGGGCTGGATTTAGCCGAGCAGATCGGATGTCAGCAGAGAGTTACATGGAGCATCTGTTCAAGTCCGCCTGAAACAAAAGAGCCCTTAAACAAACCTCACATACAAGACAATATCAGAGCATTGTAAGATAATGCAGTGGTTGATAATATTTTTTCTTAGTCATCAGTAGTAGAAATTCAGAATTTTCAGAGTTGAAGCTTTCAATAAAGACACTGAATTTAACCACTTGCCGACCGCCTACCGTAGATATACTACAGCAGGTCAGCTCTATTGTGCAAAACAACATACATATACATCGTTTTGTGCAATAACCACTGGGCGATGTGCGTGTGCTGCCAGAACTGCGATCGCACACTGATTGGACACAAGGGGACGCCAATCAGCGGGTCCGGCAGACCCGATGTCCTCCGGCCACCCACGATCGTTCCCCAGAGAGGCGGAACGGCAATCTGCCTATGTAAACAAGGCAGATCACCGTTCTGGCAGGAAGAAGATATAGATCTTGAGCACCAATCTCTGTCTTCATCCAGTGAGAGCAACCCCCACGCAGTTAGAATGCGACACTGTACCCAAATAAAACTGATGTTATTTTTTTCCCACAGAATTTTCAGAGTTGAAGCTTTCAATAAAGACACTGAATTTAACCACTTGCCAACTGCCTACCGCAGATATACTACGGTAGGTCGGCTCTATTGTGCAAAACAACATACATGTACATCGTTTTGTGCAATAACCACTGGGCAATGTGCGCGTGCCGCCAGAACTACGATCGCACATTGATTGGACACAAGGGGACGTCAATCAGCGGGTCCGGCAGACCCAATGTCCACTGGCCACCCATGATCGTTCCCCAGAGAGGCGGAACAGCAATCTGCCTATGTAAACAAATCAGATCACAGTTCTGACAGGAAGAAGATATAGATCTTGAGCACCAATCTCTGTCTTCATCCAGTCAGAGCAACCCCCACGCAGTTAGAATGCGACGCTGTACCCAAATAAAACTGATGTTATTTTTTTCCCACAAATAGAGCTTTCTTTTGGTGGTATCTGATCACCTCTGCGGTTTTTCATTTTTGGTGCTATAAACAAAAAAAAGACCGACAATTTTGAAAAAAAAAACACACTTAACCCCTTTGATCACCCCTGTTGTTAAGCCCTTCCCTGCCAGTGTCATTATTACAGTAACAGTGCATATTTTTAACACTGATCACTGTAAAAATGTCACTAGTTCCCAAAAAAGTGTCAAAAGTGTCAGTTAGGTGTCCGATTGTCCGCTGCAATGTCGCAGTCCCGCTAAAAATCACAGATTAGTTGTAAAAAATGTCCCATAGTTTGTAGATTTGATAACTGTTGCACAAAGCAATCAATATACACCTATTGGGAATTTTTTTTTTTACCAAAAATATGTAGCAAAATACATATTGACCTAAATTGATGAAGAAATTACATTTTTTATTAGGCATGTTTTATAGCAAAAAGTAAAAAATATTGTTTTTTTTTTTAAATTGTCAGTCTTTTTTTTGTTTATAGCACCAAAAATAAAAACCGCAGAGGTGATCAAATACCACCAAAAGAAAGCTCTATTTGTGGGGAAAAAAATAACATCAGTTTTATTTGGGTACAGCGTCGCACAACTGCACCATTGTCAGTTAAAGTAACGCAGAGCTGTATCACAAAAAATGGCCTGGTCAGGAAGGGGGTAAAACCTACTGGGGCTGAAGTGACACTAAACTCTGGTTAAAAAAATATATTATATGCGAGTATGTATTGTCTACTCAAAAAGTACCCTTTTTGCATGCAGCCTCTTCCAAATTGCTTTTTTTTTTTTTTTTGAGCTTCCTGTTAGAGAGTGTCTAAGTTTGTTCTTCATATAGGAACTTGTTGGCTCCCAAGATGGACTAGGGACTAGTCCAGTCCGTCTCTTGTTGGCTCCCAAGATGGACTAGGGACTATCAACTATGGAATGTGTAGTGTGCATAGAGCAGAGTACAGGACCACAACTAATGTGCACTGCTAGTTCCTAGCAAATAGAAGTGGGAGAGATGTTACAAGAAGGCAGAAAAAAACAGTAAAAAAATGATTTAATGAAAAATAGATTACAGAGCCATTAAGTAGTAGACGTGTATGGATTATTTTCGGAGAAGGATATTGTTTAGTGTTATGTTAAAGAATAAACAGAACCTCCCTATAAAATATCCCCAGGCCAAGGGCATTACTAAAATATTAGTAGCTGTTTTTTCTCTATATAATGGGAAACCTACCCCTTTTTGAAGTTCAACTGCATTTCCTATTTTTAATGATCAGCACAGTTGTGCAATATCTCAGGCATTATTGTAGGCAACTAGCACAGGGCTATATGTTCTATGCCGACACCTCTGTTTGTGATAGACATGACTGTTCTGGATGGTGAAGAAAGGGAAGGCAAACTGAATGTGCTGCCATTGTTTCACAGCATGTCAGCATGTAGTTCCTAGCGGGAGCTTACATTTCTAAGGTGATAATGCTGCTTCTGTTTGGGAAGCCTCTCAGTTAGCAATGTCACCCGTAATGCCTATGCAGGGTAAAACTGGCAGGGCCACTAGGTAAAAATAAGTGAATGGAAAGGTCCTTGAATTAAAAAAAAGTAGAGACTGCTACAAGTGATTTTTTTTTTTTTTTTTTAAATGATGGATATTTTTGATGCACTTTTAAATTTGTTTTGGCTAGACACAAGTTCATTGGAGTTGATTTACTAAAGATAAACAGGTTGTAGACTTTGCAAGGGAATTCACCCTTAGTTCAGAAAATGCGGTAAAAAATTATTTAAGAAAGTAAAAGTGAGGTTTTGGCTTTCTTATGAGAATATTTATGTGTGCACAATTATTGGACATCTATTAGTGTGCAGAAGTGTTATGCAACTAACTGAAAAACAAAAATGTTCTCACTTGTTTATTTTCATCTGTTAACCACTTCAGCCCCGGAAGGATTTCACACTTTAGGACCATGGCACTTTTTGCGATTCGGCACTGCATCGTTTTAACTGACAATTGCACGGTCGTGTGACGTTGTACCCAAACGAAGTTTGCGTCCTTTTTTTCCCACAAATAGAGCTTTCTTTTGGTGGTATTTGATCACCACTGCGTCATTTCTGATCGCCGCTATAAACAAAAGAAAAGCGACAATTTTGCAAAAAAACCTGAATTTCTTACTTTTTGCTAAAATACAAATCCAAAAAAAAAATATAAAAAAATTTTTTTTTCAACGGTTTTGGCCGATTTATATTCTTCCTCATATTTGTGATAAAAAAAATTGCAATCAGCGTTTATTGATTGGTTTGCGCAAAAGTTGCAGCATTTACGGATGATGAGAATTAATTTCTGGGGTTTTTATTTTTTTTATTTTTTACTAGTAATGGCAGCGATCTGTGATTTTTAGCGGTACTGCAATATTGCGGCAGACATTTATACAGCGATCAGTGCTATAAAAATGCATTGATTACTGTGTAAATGCCATTGGCAGTGAAGGGGTTAACCTGGGGGGGCGCTCTAAGGGTTAACTGTGTTCCCTGGGCGTGTTCTAACTTTGTTAGTGTTTGACTGGCAGGGGAAGGGGAGTGATCACGGCTTCACAGTGCACGATCTTGCAGCCACCGTCATATGATGGCAGTTTGCAATATCGAGCCACCTTATCGCCGCCAACCTGTGGTTGGCGGTCGGCAAGTGGTTAAAGTGAGAATAATAAACAAACAACTCAAAATTTACAAATAAACATTTTTGACATTTAAAAAAAATCAGGGACCAATATAGCCCCCCTCCTTTTCAATAACAATCATTAGCCTTCCATTCAAGGAGTCTGTCAGTTTCTTGATATGTCAATGATCAACTTTTTGTGCAGCAGCAACCACAGCCTCCCAGACACCGTTCAGAGAGGTGTAATGTTTTCCTTCACTGTAAATCTCCCATTCAATAAGGGCCCACAGGTTCTCATTAAGGTTTAGGTCAGGAGAGGAAGGGGACCATGTCATTAATCTTTCTTCTTTAAGTCCTTTACTGGCTAGCCACGCAGTGGAGTACTTAAATGCATGTGATGGAGCATTGTCCTGCATAAATATCATGGTATTCTTGATGATGCAGACTTTTTCCTGCACCACCACTTGAAGAAAGTGCCTTCTAAAAACTGACAGTAGGTTTGAGATTGAGTGAGCTGATTTTGAGTCCATGTTCAACTAGCTCACCTTTTATAATACCAGCTCATACAAGTACCCCACCTCCACCTTGCTGGTATCTGAGTGGAAGTGGAGCTCTGTGCCCGTTACTGATCCAGCCACAGGCCCATCCGTCTGGTCCGTCAAGAGTCACTGTCATCTCATCAGTCCATAAAACCTTAAAAAAAATCTGTCTTCAGACATTTCTTGGCCCAGTCTTGACATTTCAACTTATGTGTCTTGTTCAGTGGTGTTCAGGTTTCAGTCATCCTTACCTTGACCATGTCTCTGAGCACTGAACACCTTATACTTCTGAGCACTCCATGTAGGTTCCAGTTCTGGAATATGGCAGAACTGGAAGATAATGGGTTCCTGGTAGCTTCATGTTTGATTTTTCTCAAATCTTTAGCAGTTAATTTGTGTCTTTTTTCCTTCAACACGTTTCTTGCAACACTCTGTTGACTATCTGCAGCAAAACAGTTGAAGGTTCTGTGATCACACCCCAATATTTTAGAAGTTGCAAGAGTGCCGCATCCCTCTGAAAGACTTCTTACAATTTTTTTCTGTTAAATCTCTTTTTTGGCCCATTTTGCCTGAAGAAAATAAGCAGCCTAATAATTATGCATACCTTAATATAGGGTGTTGATCTCCTTAGGCCACACCCTCCCTCATTACACAAATACACATCACCTGATATGCCTCAATCCAATAAGCATTCAAATATTTACAAATTGGAGTTGGACAATATGCATAAAAATTAAGATTTAGTCAAAATACTCACTTGCCTAATAATTGTGCACACAGTGTATTTGTCTTTAGTCAGCACCAACATTGACTGCTTACCTGAGTGAATATGCAATCTTCCTGTCTATTATAAAGACCATTTGCGTTTAATATTGACTGGGAACACATACATTATCCATCTCAGAAAAGTGAGAGGAAAGTCAGAAGCCGCCATTATTTTCCAGCACTGCCTTAACCCTCTTGGGCATGAGCTTACCAGAGCTTCACAGGTTGCCCCGGAGTCCTCTTCCACTCCTCCATGGCGACTTCAAGGAGCTGGTGGATGCTAGAGACCTTGCGCTCCTCCACCTTCCATTTGAGGATGCCCCACAGATGCTCATTAGGGTTTAGGTCTGCTTGGCCAGTCCATCCCCTTTACCCTCGGCTTCTTTAACAAGGAAGTGGTCGTCTTGGAGGTGTGTTTGGGGTCATTATCAATACTGCCCTGTGGTCCAGTCTCTGAAGTTAGGGGATCATGCTCTGCTTCAATATGTCACAGTACATGCTGGCATTTATGGTTCCCTCAATTAACTGTAGTTCCCCAGTGCCGACAGCACTCATGCAGCCCCAGGCCATGACACTCCCACCACAATGCTTGACTGTAGGCAAGACACACTTGTCTTTGTACTCCTCACCTGGTTGCCGCCACACACGCTTGACACCATCTGAACCAAGTACGTTTATCTTGGTCTCAACAGACCACAGGACATGATTCCAATAATCTGTTTGCGGCCTTTCTTGTGCATCATCTTTAGAAGAGGCTTCCTTCTGGGACAACAGCCATGAAGACCAATGTGATGCAGTGTGCGGCGTATGGTCTGAGCACTGACAGGCTGACCCCCCCACCCCTTCAACCTCTGCAGCAATGCTGGCAGCACTCATACGTCTATTTCCCAAAGACAACCTCTGGATGTGATGCTGAGCATGTGCACTCAACCTCTTTGATCAACCATGACGAGGCCTGTTCTGAGTGGAACCTGTCCTGTTAAACCACTGTATGGTCTTGGCCACCATGCTGCAGCTCAGTTGCATCGCATACTCGCTCATTATGAAATACTTACCTTAGAATGAAGCTGTTGCAGCGGTCCCCACACACCGATGTGACTGGCGACATGCTTCTTCCGGGTTTGCGAGCTCCGGCGCTGTGATTGGCCAGAGCCGTGATGATGTCACTCCCACGTATGCACACGGGAGCTGCCAGTCACGGCACAGCTACTGAAGAAACACCACCCTTAGGCTGTTTCTTCAGTGCTCATGTGCCGATGATGTCTGCACATGCAGATACAGTGAATATCTCCAAAACTGTACAAGTTTAGGAGATATTCATGGTACCTACAGGTAAGACTTATTATAGGCTTACCTGTAGGTAAAAGTGGTTGTAAAGAGTTTACAACCACTTTAAGGTGTGCCCAGACACACCCGACACACCCTTTGCATACGCCTTTTAAAGTCAGCATGATTGCCAAGCAGCTAATATTTTTAAAAAGAGAGATCAGCACTATCAGCCTCTATGCTTGTCTCATGACAAGTTTCCTTCAAGGTACATATGTTTTGCTTGTTGCTTATATGCATATATGTCAGTTTATTTAATTAGGCCTTTGTGTTGTTTGTTTGCTTTAGTACTGTACTGCAAGCCTCTTTCAGAGAAAGTCCATGAGTACAATACAATAACGTTTGTTTAGTCAGGTGTTTCATGAGATTTTTTTTAATTTTCTTTATGGCTCATTACATTTTTGTGCATTGGTTTTCTCATGTGAATGCAAGTCTAAATTTGCTCCAGCACATGGGAATTTGCTATTCATTTGAAGTTATTTCTGCATTCAAAATGAATATGTAGGAAGCTTAATTTAATTAAATGTCTGCAGCATAGATCCCATGTTGTTTCAGGATCAGAGCTTTTTCTGATTTTTGTTCACCACATATACTCTCTACAATCCCCATAGCTCAAATATTTGCACATGTGCAGCCACCCGCCACCCACCTTAATGGATTCACATGTTCCTTAGCAATCTTCAGCGCACAAAAGTGAGAACCAGTATGACGTAGAATTTCATGTGCCCTCAATGGACTCCGATAGTTAGCTAACTATGACCCTCAGGGATACTTTGAGCCCCTAACCAATTTAGTTCTAGGTTAACAGAAATTAGCTATTGAAATATAAACATTACCTACCTCTTCATAAATCTAGGTTTAATTAAATTGAACCCATTTGCTTCTTTTTATCCATGCTAGATGATGACTTGGAAATTTGTGTTATATAAGTCATATACAAGTTTATGTGAACCCTATCGTCTAAAACAACCCATTCCATTTAAAGGGGTTGTAAAGGCAGAAGGTTTTTTTTTATCTTGATGCATTCTATGCATCAAGATAAAACGCCTTCTATGTGAAGCAGCCCCCCTGGGCCTCCCTAATACTTACCTGAGGTTCCTCTCTGTCCAGTGATGTCCACAAGTGTCCCAGCTGTCCGAGATTCTCCCTCCCTAATTGGCTGAGATGCCATTGGCTGCCACTGCTGTCAAAGTAAGCATCCAATCAGGAGAGAGAAGGGGTGGGGCTGGATCGAGGCTCTGTGTCTGAATGGACACAGGGAGCTGTGACTCGGCTCGGGTGCCCCCATAGCAAGCTGCTTGCTGTGGGGGTACTGAATAGGAAGGAGAGGACAGGAGTGTCAGCAAAGGACCTGAGAAGAGGAGGATCTGGGCTGCTCTGTGCAAATCCACTACAACCGAGCAGGTAAGTGTAACATGTTTATTATTTTTATAAGAAAAAAACAAGACTTTACAATAACTTTAAAAATTCAAGGCAAAATATTTGTGTGTGTATATATACAGTATATATGATTGACTGATGTAAGCTTTTTTATTCAATACATTTTCTTGTGCAAAGACCTCTGTTATATTTTTCTCTATATAAGACCCATGGGAGGGTCTGATTGCTAGCACAGCTTTTCTTCAGCTGTGTGCACCTCACCCCTCAGACTATATTATATATATATATATATATATATATATATATATATATATATATATATATATACGTTTATATATATATATATATATATATATAGTATCTCACAAAAGTGAGTACACCCCTCACATCTTTTCTATCTCTTCATGTGACAACACTGATGTCCAAATTGGGCCCAAAGTGTCAATATTTTGTGTGGCCACCATTATTTTCCAGCATTGCCTTAACCCTCTTGGGCATGAAGTTCACCAAAGCTTCACAGGTTGCCACTGGAGTCCTCTTCCACTCCTCCATTATAACATCACAGAGCTGATGGATGTTAGAGACCTTGCTCTTCTCTATTTTCCGTTTGAGGATGCCCCACAGATGCTCAGTAGGATTTAGGTCTGAAGACATGCTTGGCCAGTCCATCACATTTACCCTCAGCTTCTTTAGCAAGGCAGTGCTCATCATGGAGGTGTGTTTGGGGTCGTTATCATGTTGAAATACTGCCCTGTGGCCCAGTCTCCGAAGGGAGGGGAACATGCTCTGCTTCAGTATGTCACAGTACATGTTGGCATTCATGGTTCCCTCAATGAACTGTAGCTCCCCAGTGCAGGCAGCACTCATGAAGCCCCAGACCATGACACTTCCACCACCATGCTTGACTGTAGGCAAGACACACTTGTCTTTGTACTCCTCACCTGGTTGCTGCCACACATGCTTGGCAACATCTGAACCAAATAAGTTTATCTTGGTCTCATCAGACCACAGGACATGGTTCCAGTAATCCATGTCCTTAGTCTGCTTGTCTTCAGCAAACTGTTTGCGGGCTTTCTTGTGCATCATCTTTAGAAGAGGCTTCCTTCTGGGACGACAGCCATGCAGACCAGTTTGATGCAGTGTGTGGTGTATGGTCTGAGCCCTGACAGGCTGACCCCCCCACCCCTTCAACCTCTGCAGCAATGCTGGCAGCACTCATACATCTATTTCCCAAAGACAACCTCTGATATGACGCTTAGCACATGCACTCAACTTCTTCGGTCGACCATGGCGAGGTCTGTTCTGAGTCTACCAAACAATGACCACTACACCTATAACTGGCCTTTGCAGCAAGGAGCATTGGAGGGCAACAAACAGCAAAAACAAGGGCCAGGGATAAATCCAAGGCAAATACAAAGCTCTACTTACCGGCCAGCTGTGACTAACCAAATTAACCTGTCTAGCAGTATGCGTTTAAAAACAGGGGTTTAGTTGCACAAATTTGAAAATGCATGCATAAGCTACAGGCCCCCGCCAAGGCACCCTGTGACCTGTAGTGCTATCTCTGACTTTTAAGAGACTCCACAGTGGAAACACATGCATTCTAATAAGATAGGTGAAGGCAGATGGTCTGGAGGGGGCCCCACCCCTCCTTAAAGGTGCAGGGGCACATTGAACACCCAGCATATAGCACAGTGGCAGAAAAGATGTCAATGCGTTGCCTGACCAAAAATCAAACATACCAAACAATGACCACTGCCTTCACCTATAACTGCCTGTGGCAGGCAGTGGTCATTGTTTGGTATGTTTGATTTTTGGTCAGGCAACGCATACCGTTAGACAGGTTAATTTGGTTAGTCGCAGCTGGCCAGTAAGTAGAGTTTGGTATTTGCCTTGGATTTATCCCTGGCCCTTGTTTTTGCTGTTCTGAGTGGAACCTGTCCTGTTAAACTGCTGTATGGTCTTGGCAACCGTGCTGCAACTCAGTTTCATGGTCTTGGCAATCTTCTTATAGTCTAGGACAGAGGTATGCAATTAGCGGACCTCCAGATGTTGCAGAACTACAAGTCCCATGAGGCATAGCAAGACTCTGACAGCCACAAGCATGACACCCAGAGGCAGAGGCATGATGGGACTTGTAGTTTTGCAACAGCTAGAGGTCCGCTAATTGCATATGCCTGGCCTAGGCCATCTTTACACTTTCCTCTCCAGAACATGCAGACCTTTCCTCTCCTATTCACAATAGCAGCCTCTCTCCTCAAACTATCTTTTCTTCACCCCTCCTCCCCACCCCTCAATCTGTACATATCATCCTCACTTCTCCCCTCTCCCCTCTCCCCTCTTCACTCCTACTATACATGTCTAACTCCCCACCCCTCCTCCCCACTTCTTTTCTATCAAACTCCTCTCTCCGACGATAACACTTATCCTCTCCTTTCCAGACGTACAAGACCTCTCCTTTCACATTTCTACCGGATCCGGTCCGTATACGTTAATCGCCTGGAGATCGACAACGTTTTGATGTTCAGGGTAGTACGGAGACGGAGACCCACAGTACGAACACCGACAGTCTCAGAACGATACGGAGTACCCTGAACATCAAGACGTTGTAGACCTCCAGGCGATTAACGTATGGAGACAGGATCTGATATTCTTCTAACGG